>CAUYQU010061190.1:0-38646 GCA_963574635.1 Cheracebus regulus | reverse complement strand
GCTCCTTCTCCGGGAATCTCCCAGTCTGTGGGCATCAAAAATTCGTCTGCAATTGCGGCATCCACTCACTCTCTGCGCTTTCACTGGGAGCTACAATCCTGAGCTGCTGCTACGCGGCCATCTTGGATCTCTCTCCCGATATTCTTAAAGTATAAATTTAATTAAAGGCATTTACTCCAAATAGACTGTTTTTGTTAAGTAGTTACGAAGGACACCTAATGTATTGCTAACATTTTATTTTATATTTTTATTGTTTTATTTTTTTTGAGACAGTCTCCCTCTTGCCCAGGCTGGAGTGTAGTGGCGCAGTCTTGGCTCACCGCACCTCTATCTCCTGGATTCAAGTGATTCTTTATTATTATTATTCTTTAAAATTTAACTTAATTAATTTTTTTATAAAGACAGGGTTTCACCATGTTGCCCAGGCTGGTCTTGAACTCCCGACCTCAGGTGATTGCCCGCCTTGGCCTCCAAAGTGCTTGGATTACATGCGTGAGCCACCACGCCCGGCCTCAAGTGACTCTTTTGTCTCAGCCTCCTGAGTAGTTGGGATTATAGGCGTTGCACCACCATACCCAGCTAGTTTGTGTTTTTAGTGGAGACAAAGTTTCACCATGTCGGCCAGGCTGGTCTCGAACTCCCTACCTCAGATAATCTGTCCACCTCGGCCTCCCAAAGGGCTGGGATTACAGATGTGAGCCAGGGTGCCTGGCTGTACTGTTAGATTTTAGAAAATATTATGTGCCCTATAGGAAGAAGACTGGAAGTTTTTCCTCTCCCATCCCCACCCCCCGCTATTAGGAAAGACTTTTTTTTTTTGAGATAGAGTCTTGTTCTGTAGCTGAGGCTGGAGTGCAGTGGCCAGTGGCGTGATCCGGCTCACTGCAAAACCTCTGCCTCCGGTTCAAGCAATTCTCCTGCCTCAGCTTCTGGAGTAGCTGGGATTACAGGCACACGACACCATGCCTAGCTAATTTATTTGAATTTTTAGTAGAGACAGAGTTTCACCATGTTGGCCAGGCTGGTCTTGAACCCCTGACCTCGTGATCCACCCTCCTTGGCCTCCCAAAGTGCTGGGATTACAGGCGTGAGCCATCGTGCCCGGCCAGGAAAGGCTTCTTTTAACAAAATATTTAGTTATATTACATCTTTGTTTCATTTAGTAAGTTTTTTTTTTGGGAGGGGGTGGTAAGATTGACTCAATGAAAGATGGACTTTTTCATGCAATGGTGAAATGGTTTGTCATTATTTGCATGTGAAAAATGTGATTTCGTATAAGGTATTGTGTAAAGATTTATTTCAGTATGTTTTGTGATTTATCCTATTGCAGACTTTTTTATTTTTGAGACAGAGTTTCACTCTTGTTCTCAAGGCTGGCGTGCAATGGTTCGATCTCGGCTCCCTATAACTTCCACCTCTGGGATTCAAGTGATTCTCCTGCCTCAGCCTCCCAAGTAGTTGGGATCACAGGTGTGCACCACCATGCCCTGCTAATTTTTTGTATTTTTTTTATTTTTGAGGTGGAGTCTCACTCTGTCGCCCCTACTGGAGTGCAGTTGCATGATCTAGTTCACTGTAACCTCCACCTCCCTGGTTCAAGCAATTACCCTGCTTCAGCTAATTTTTTTGTGTTTTTAGTAGAGACTGGGTTTCACTATGTTGACCAGACTGGTCTTGAACTCCTGACCTCAGGCAGTCTGTCTGCCTGTAACTCCCGAAGTGCCAGGATTACAGACCTGAGCCACCTGCCTGGCCATTTTTTATATTTTTAGTAGCGATGGGGTTTCACCATATTGGCCAGGCTTGTCTCAAGCTCCTGACCTCAGGTGATCTGTCCGTGTCAGCCTCCCAAGGTGCTGGAATTACAGGTGTGAGCCACCATGCTCAGCCACAAACTTTTTAATATGTTGGAGAGGTGGAGTATTTTTTGTGGTTTTCTTGGAGGAAAGAATGTTGGGAAGCATCATTTCTGGAGGATATGATAGTTGAAAGAAGAAATGGTAGAAAGAGAATTATTGAATCTGTGGATCTAATAAGACCCCCAAATAAGGGACATGTTTGCCTATTGGTTGCCTAGCACAGAGTTAGTAGTAGATAATGCTATATATTATCAGCGCTTAAAAGAAAAAACATTCTGGCCAGGTGCAGTGGCTCACGCCTATAATTTCAGTACGTTGGGAGACTGAAGCGGACAGATCACAAGGTTAAGAAATTGAGACCATCCTGGCTAACAATGTGAAACCCTGTCTCTACTAAAAATACAAAAATTAAGGCGGCCATGGTGGCAGTGTGTGCCTGTAGTCGCAGCCACTCCGGAGGCTGAGGCAGGAGAATTGCTTGAATCCTGGAGGTAGAGGTTTCAGTGAGCCGAGGTCATGCCACTGCACTCCAGCCTGAACGATGGAATGAGACTCTGTCTCAAAAAAAAAAAAGCATTCTTCTAAGGAAAATAATGATATTTTTAAAAAAGAGATATACATAGTGTTTTAAGACTTTTTTTTTTTAATAGTGTAAACTAGTGTTTTAGTCCCCCCAAAGTATTTTTTAAATGTTCAGTGGAAAGTTTGTGTGTGTGTGAAATTTGGCAATTAATGAATGTTAAGATGAATTTAACCAGTTGATTTAGGTTAAATAACCTTTCTCCCCCAGTCTATTAAGTGTACAAAAGAAAATAAAAGATGAGGAAATATACAGGTAATTTTTTTTTTTTTTTGAGACAGAGTCTTGCTCTGTCACCCAGGCTGGAGTGCAATGGCTCAGTCTCGGCTAACTGCAGCCTCTGCCTCCCAGGTTCAAGCGATTTTCCCTGCTTCAGCCTCCTGAGTAGTTGGGATTTCAGGTGCCCGTCACTATACCCAGCTAATTTTTGTATTTTTAGTAGAGATGAGGTTTCGCCATGTTTGCCAGACTGGTCTCAAATTCCTGACCTCAGGTAATCCACCCACCTCGGCCTCCCAAAGTGCTGGAATTACAGGTGTGAGCCACCGTGCCTGGCCCCCTGTTGATTTTTAGTAACAGCTAATGAACCAATACTGACACATTATTAACTGAAGTCCATTCTTTATTCAGATTTCCCGCCAGCTTTTCCTAATGTCTTTTTCTGTCCTGGTATCCCATCCAGGATACATTATATTTAATTGTCACGTTTCCTAAGGCTCCTCTTCACAGCTACAATTTCTCAGTCTTGTCTTTTGTTTTTCAAATAGTGGTGGGTACTTCTTCATGTTTTTCCTTATTTTTGATGACTTTAGTAGTATTTGAGGAGTACTGGTCAGGTATTTTGTCAAGTGTCCTTTTTCTTAGTCCGTGACTACTGCTGACACAATACCACCGCTTGAACATTGTAAACATCGGGAATTTATTTCTTGAAATTCTTGAGGCTGGGAAGTCCAGGATCAAGATTTGTGACAAGACAACCACGGATTTGGTGTCTGGCGAGAGCTGCCTCTCTGCTTTTATGGTGGTGTTTTTTTAGTGCCTCTTCAGGAGTGGATGGACAAGCAGTGCGTCCTCACACTATGGAAGGGACTAGCTATTTCCCTCAAGCCCTTTCACAAGGCTCTGCCCTCATGACTACCTATGGGCTTCACCTCTTAATCATCTTGTATTTAGTTAGGTTTTTTTTTTTTTATTTTTTTATTTTATTGGGGGGTCTCACCATGTTAGTCAGGCTGGTCTTGAACTCCTGACCTCAGGTGATCCGCCCACCTTGGCCTCCAAAGTGCTTGGATTACAGGCGTGAGCCACCACGCCCAGCCCCTAGTTAGATTTTAATACAAATTTTGGGTGGACACAAAACATTCAAACCATAGCATCCTTCAATTGGGGTTTGTCTATTTTTTTTTTCATATTTAGAATGCGGTAAATAAGTGGGGAGAGATTCCGTGTTTAAACTTGATCTATAGAGTCAGTGCAGTTCGATTAAAATCCCAGTGAGTTATTTTGTAGTTACCTACAAACTGATAATACAATTTATATGGAAAGATAAAAGACCTGCTATAGTCAGTACAATCCTGAAGAATAAAGTTGGAACACTCATTACCTGATTTTAAGACTTTAGTATAAGACACAGCCGTAATCAACACAGTGTGATAGCGCTGAAAATTAGACACATTGGCCGGGTGTGGTGAGCTTCATATCAGCACTTTGGGAAACTGAGACAGGCAGATCACCTGAGGTGTCAGGAATTCGAGACCAGCCTGGTTAACACGGTGAAAACCCTGTCTCTACTGAAAAATACAAAAATTAGCTGGGTGTGGTGGTGGGTGCCTGTAATCCCAACTACTTGGGAGGCTGAGGCAGGAGACACACTTGAACCCAGGAGGTGGAGATGGCAGTGAGCTGAAATCATGCCACTGTACTACAGCCTGGATGACAAGAGTGAGACTCTGTCTCAAAAAAGAAAAAAAAAATCCCTGGCACAGTGGCTTACGCCTGTAATCCCAGCACTTTGGGAGGCTGAAGCAGGAGAATCTCTTGAATCCAAGAGGTAGAGGTTGCAGTGAGCCGAGATTGCACCACTGCACTCCAGTCTGACTCGTCTAAAAAAAAATCTAGACACATTGATTAGTAGAGAATGATCAAAATAGAAAGCCCAAAAATAGACTTACTTAACTATAGTTAACTGATACTAAAGTAGCCAAGGCAATCTAATATATTTCTCCACCTCAGATTGTAGCATGAACTAGTAGAAATTTCATTAAACAATTCAGTATGACTGTAAAGTCATATGTGGATTTTTCTGTGTTTTCAGTGGGAAATTTTTTTCTCCACTAGTCATTTCAGTTTCTGGAACTTTTTTTTTTTTTTTAAGATGGAGTCTTGCTCTGTCACCCAGGCTGGAGTGCAGCGGCGCAATCTCGGCTCACTGCAACCTCTGCCTCCCAAGTTCAAGCGATTCTCCTGCCTCAGCCTCCCTAGTAGCTAGGACTACAGGCGCCTGCCACTACGCCTGGCTAAGTTTTGTATTTTTAGTAGAGACGAGGTTTCACTATGTTGGCCAGGCTGGTCTCGCACTCCTGACCTCTGGTGATCCACCCACCTCCGGCTTTCCAAAGTGTTGGGATTACAGGCGTGAGCCACTGCGCTTGGCCTGGAACTTTTAAATCACAGTGTAATACAGTGAAGTTCAGTTGTACTTTTAGATCACGTTTTGATACAGTACAAATCTCTTTATTGTTTTACCTTTGATAATTATGGCATATCTTTAGAAGTCAAAAATAACTGACCTAATAAAAAGTTGGAGTTGGGGAATTAAAGCAGCTGGTTAAAAAGGTAAAGTTTAGACTTTTTGTATAGTGTGCATGACTAATTTTAATTCTGCATTTTTCAGAATTTCTTGAGGTTGGCAAAAAGCAGCCTGCTTTGGATGTTCTTTATGATGTTATGAAAAGTAAGAAACATAGAACATGGCAAAAGATACATGAGCCAATTATGTTGAAATACTTGGAACTTTGCGTGGATCTTCGCAAGAGCCACTTGGCTAAGGAGGGGTTATACCAGTATAAGAACATTTGTCAACAGGTACAAACAGAACTGGGTTGTGTATTTTTAATAAGTGCTTTTAGTAATCTGCAGAAGAGCTTACCTTTAAAAGTTAATATATTGTATTTCTCTTAAAATTTGCCTTGAAAGCATAGTTAATTGGAAAAATAGTTTAAGTTCTGAAGAGTTTTTGTATTTTTGGATTAGGTGAACATAAAATCTCTAGAGGATGTGGTTAGGGCATATTTGAAAATGGCCGAGGAAAAAACTGAAGCTGCTAAAGAAGAATCCCAGCAGATGGTCTTAGACATAGAAGATCTGGATAATATTCAGACTCCTGAGAGGTATGTGGTTTAGACATCTCATAAATGCTTTGTTAATTTAGTGTTTTCCTTTACATAGGTCTTCATCTCTGTTTGAAATAGATGCTTATCAGAAAAAAGTGTTAATCTTCGAGGTTTTGAATGTATGGTAACCAATAAATTTATGTAGGTAATAAGCAAAATTCATAGAAGTGGAAAATGACAAGCCTTAAGATAGACGGCAAATACTAATTTAAATGATCATAATGCAGATTGGAAATTCACCTTTGCAGTATATACAAAATTGTGGGAAGAATTTGCACTTGTTTTTTGATGGAAATTGTTGGTTTTGGTTTTTAATCATAGGGCAAAGTAAGAAACTGTCTAAAATTGCTTTCAACATTTTTTTCTGTCTTCGTAGTGTTCTCCTAAGTGCTGTAAGTGGTGAAGACACTCAGGATCGTACTGACAGATTACTTTTAACTCCATGGGTTAAATTCCTGTGGGAGTCTTACAGGCAGTGTTTGGACCTTCTTAGAAACAATTCTAGAGTAGAGCGTCTTTACCATGATATTGCCCAGCAAGGTAAGATGAGAAGATCAAATCTGAGTGACATGCTGTGAATTGTGCAAATGAACCCCTTTTCCGAAGAGTGCTTAAAATGAGCTAGTTTTTATTGTTATTGAAATGTTGACATTCACATGAGTATTAAATGACTGAAGCCTGATGCTGTGGCTCACGCCTGTAATCCAAGCAGGCAGATCACTAGAGGTCAGGAGTTCTAGAGCAACCTGGCCAACATGGTGAAACCCCTTCTCTACTAAAAATATTAAAAAATGAGCTGGGCATGATGGTGCATGCCTGTAATCACAACTACTCGGGGGGCTGAGATGGGAGGATTGCTTGAACCCAGGAGGTGGAGGTTGCAGTGAGCCAAGATGGTACCACTGCACTCCAGCCTTGGTAACAGCAAGACTCCATCTCAAAAAAACAAAAAACGAAACACCAAAAATGACTGAATAAGAAATTTGTTTTACTCATTAAAGGAGTTTTGTGTGAATTGTATTTAATTGATGTCTGAAAGATCTTTTGTTTTTCTTTTTACATAAACATCAGTAACAGTGAAAGACATTTTACAGTCATTTTGGAATTCTCCATGTGACTGGAACAATAAACTCCCTCTGCTTTTTTTTTTTTAATAGGAGACTCAAGTTCCCTACTTTTGCTTTTTTAAAAATTTATTTTTAAAAAAAGAGAGTCTTGCTTTGTTGCCCAGGCTGGTCTTAGACTTCTGGACTCAAGTGATCCTCTTGCTTTGGCCTCCCAAAGTGCTGGAATTACAGCTGTGCCCAGCCTGAATTTTCACTTTAAACACAAGTAAATTTGGATTTTTTGCTAGCTGTTAATAGAAATAAGAACTTGAAGTTAAACTGCATCTCCATTTTAGGCCTGTTAAAATAGACATACCATTTTTTATTTTTTTGAGGCAGAATCTCCCTCTGTCACCAGGCACCAGGCTGGAGTGCAGTGGCTCGATCTTGGTTCACTGCAACCTCCCCCTCCCATGTTTAAGCAATTCTACCTCAGCCTTGCCAGTAGCTGGAATTATAGTCTCGCCACCACGTCCAGCTAATTTTTGTATTTTTAGTAGAGACGGGGTTTCACCGTGTTGGCCAGGATGGTCTCGATCTCTTGACCTTGTGATCTGTCCGCCTCGGCCTCTCAAAATGCTGGGATTACAGTCATGAGCCACTGTGCCCAGCCTAGACATACTATTTTTTTTTTTTTTGAAATGGAGTTTCGCTCTTGTTGCCCAGGCTGGAATGCAATGGCATGATCTCAGCTCACCGCCACCTCTGCTCTGGGTTCAAGCGATTCTCCTGCCTCAGCCTCCCGAGTAGCTGGGATTACAGGCGTGTGCTACCACGCCCGGCTAATTTTGTATTTTTAGTGGAGATGGGGTTTCTCCATGTTGACCAGGCTGGTCTTGAACTCCCTCAGGTAATCTGCCCGCCTTGGCCTCCCAAAGTGCTGGGATTACAGGCATAAGCTACTGTGTCCGGCCCTAGACATACTTTTAAGGGCAAAGGAAATCTAAAAAATATTCTAATATTACATATGTGACAGTAAAAAATTAATGTGTGCATTTAAATGACAGAAAAAGTAGTTCATACATGCATCTATGTAATCTGTTGAAATTAGGTTACCATAAGCCCTCAGTTTGTATTATATAGTTTTAACTAGTATGGAACATTGTTGCTTTCTATGTAAGTTAGATAGCAAAGTTCATATTTCAGACTAGAATTTTTTACTCTTAGGATTTAAAGCCATGGGTCTTTGAAAGTTGACTCTTAGATCTAAATTCTAGTTACCTATTTGTTAACTCTGTCAGAACCATGTTTTAGCTCTAGGCAAGGACTGATGATTATGTCTTTGGTTTTGTTCGGGTTCACTCAAAAAGGTAGTCTGGATGAAATAAGTTGACTGTCATTGCATCACAAAGACCAATGATGAGTTTGGGGAATCCTATTATAATAACTGATTTTAATGTGTGAAATAAAACCTCTTCAAATATTTAAGTAGACAGTGGAAGGTGCCTAATATATTTTACAATTATGCTTATAGCTTTCAAATTCTGCCTCCAATACACGCGTAAGGCTGAATTCCGTAAACTGTGTGACAATTTGAGAATGCACTTATCACAGATTCAGCGCCACCATAACCAAAGTACGGCAATCAATCTTAATAATCCAGAGAGCCAGTCCATGCATTTGGAAACCAGACTTGTTCAATTGGACAGTGCCATCAGCATGGAATTGTGGCAGGTATGTTGGAACTATTAGCTTTTCTTTCTAGAAATAATAGTTATTTTTTTACCCCCTCAATGAATAGCTTCATCTTGTTATGCATTGGTTAATTTCAGTAGGTAAGGAAAGGAATTAAAATTGCCTGATGGTCTGTGAAAAGTTCTTAACAAGAAATCTCAGAATATTTTTGTTCTGGTTAGCTTCTGTGAATTCTGAACCAAACCACATAATAATATCTTTCAGACACAGTTTCTCGGCATATAAAACAATACGTCGCCAGTGCTGCTCAAAGTGTGGTTTCGTGACTGGTGTCATTTGTGAACTGTCTGATCTGTGATGAAATAAGTATAGAGGAGAAAAGCATATGCAGAGTTTCTTAGTAGGAATTTTATTGTAAATTTTTTGTGTGTTTACTCTGATAAAAATTGAGCTTTTTCTGTTTCATTTTTGTGGTAATTTTATATTTTATATTTGGTAAGAGTTTAGAAATTAAAAACAAAAACACAAATCCTTTATTACTGATTGTTGCAGAAGTATTGCTGTAGGTTATTTCGAGATTTCTTAGTGTGGCTTTAGCTGACTGTCGTGCATTGGAGATCTCGGTGGTGGTGGGAAGCTAGTCCTCTACCTGGCCCTTCTCTAAGAATTCTACAAAGATATTCCATACAATTATGTAGTCATGTGACTTTGAAGTCTTTTATATATTTGGTGGACAATATTTGATTGAAATTATAGAGGAAGAAACTAAAAATTGGGAGTCTTTGAGCCAAGTGAAACTGATTCCATGTCTTGTTCTTCCCCATGTTTCCTTTTCTGTAGGGACACTCATCTTAAAATACTACCAATAGAAGATAAGTAAACATGCTCATTATAGAAAAAAATGTATAAGTTAAGAGAAATATTCATCCATTATCTTACCACTGATAAATAACTTGTATATCCTTCTAGATTTTTTTCTTATTGCCCCAAGTGATGGGATAATATGCAAATATTTTCTTTAGTCTGCTCTGTCTACTTTCCAGTATTTCCTAAAGAACTTAAAAGAGTTTAAGGAGTTCGTGTTTTTGTAATTATGGCAGTTTTCTAAAATATATCAGATATTAAATTATACATGAATAAAGAGAACCACACATCAAGGTATTTTATTTGCTATTTTTATGTTTTCCATGTTGTAGATTTTATAGACATTTGCATTAGATTTTTTTTTTTTATGTTATAGAATGCAGTGACTTTAATTTATACTACTAATTTTAGGAAGCGTTCAAAGCTGTGGAAGATATTCATGGGCTATTCTCCTTGTCTAAAAAACCACCTAAACCTCAATTAATGGCAAATTACTATAACAAAGTCTCAACTGTATTTTGGAAATCTGGAAATGCTCTTTTTCATGCATCTACACTCCATCGTCTTTACCATCTTTCTAGAGAAATGAGAAAGAATCTTACACAAGATGAGATGCAAAGGTAAGAATGTTATAGTTGGATAATGTTGAGATTCTGTAACAAATACTGCCTATATGACATGGTATTATATTCTAGGCCATGGTCTTTCAGCCTCTGCACTGTTGACATTTTGGGTTGGATAATTCTTAGTTGTGGGGCTGTCCTGTGTACTGCAGGTTGTTGAGCAGCATCCCCAGCTTCTACCCGTTAGATGCCAGTAGCAACCACCCCCAATTGTGACTATGACAGATGTCTCAAGACATTGCCCTTCCTGAACAGTATTCTTGGTCTTCAGTAGTTTGACAAGTAATCCCACTAAAAGCCCAATTGAAAAATTTGAATATTACGAAAAACACATTTAATGGATCAGCTTTCTATCCACATACAGGTATTTAAAGTCTGTTTGTTTTTTGTTTTTTTTTTTGAGGTGGAGTTTCTCTCTTGTTGCCTAGGCTGGAGTGCAATGGTGCTATCTCGGCTCACTGCAACCTTTGCCTCCCTGGGTTAAAGTTTCTCCTGCCTCTGCATCCCGAATAGCTGGGATTACAGGCGTGTGCCACCATGCCTAGCTAATTTTTTGTATCTTTGGTAGAGATAGGGTTTCACCACGTTTTGTCAGAGTTCGGCTGGTGTTGAACTCTGGTCCTCAGGTGATCCTCCTGCCTCCGCCTCCCAAAGTGCTGGGATTACAGGCGTGAGCCACCACACCCAGCAAGGTAAATACTTCTATCAAGTCATTTTTTTCTGATTGTAAAATATTAACTGTAGACTATTTGGGGCATGTTTATTCTCATATAAATACATATGAATATGAAAAGAAGAGTCAATAACCTAACAACCTGTAGACCACTTTTTCTCTGTACTCCACGTGTTCAGAGAGACATCTCTAGCAATAAACTACAGAAATGAGCCCTGAAGGCGTAGTCTTCCTTTTTATTCTTTTTAACATTATGTATAATCTGTTTTCTATCACTTTAAAAAAATGCATTTCTGACTGGGCATGGTGAGTCATGCCTGTAATCCCAGCACTTTGGGGAGGCCGAGGTGGGAGATTACTTGGGGTTAGGAGTTCAAGACCAGCCTGGCCAACATGGTAAAACCCTGTCTTTACTAAAAATATAAAAATGAGCTGAGTGTGGTGGCGCACACATGCAATCCCAGCTACTCGAGAGGCTGAAGCAGGAGAAAGGCATGAACGAAAGGCTTGAACCCAGGAGGTGCAGGTTGCAGTGAGCCGAGATTGGCCTCTGTACTCCAGCCTGGGCAGATAACACATATACCGCCTGTGTTTTTGTATTGATAGACCAGTTATTTTGGTATCCAGTATAATTATGTACAGCAAATTGTCTTATGTAAAACTATTTAGAGCAATTCATGAGAACAATTAAATGAATCCCGCTAGTATATTTTTTTTCTTTCTCTCCTTTGTTCTGTTTTTCTTTCCTTTCTGGTAGGGTCTTGCTTCTTTGCTTAAGCTGGAGTATAGTGGTGTGATTGTAGCTCACTGCATGCATCCTTGAGCTCCTGGACTCAGGCGATTCTAATACCTCAGTCTTCTGAGTAGCAAGGACTCCAGGAGAGCACCACTACGTCCAGCTAATGTTTACTTTTTTTTTTTTTTTGTAGAGACAGGCTCTTGTTATGTTACCCAGGCTGGCCTCAAATGATCTTCCTGCTTTAGCCTCCCAACGTGTTGGGATTTTTTTTTTTTTCAGATGGAGTTCTGCTCTTGTTGCCCAGGCTGGAGTGCAATGATACCATCTCCTTTCATGGCAACCTCTGCCTCCTGGGTTCAAGTGATTCTCCTGCCTCAGCTTCCCAAGTAGCTGGGATTACAGGCATATGCCACCACGCCTGGCTAATTTTGTATTTTTAGTAGAGACGGGGTTTCTCCATATTGGTCAGACTGGTCTCGAACTCCCAACCTCAGGTGATCCGTCCGCCTTCGCCTCCAAAGTGTTGGGATTACAGCCGTGAGCTACCGTGCCTGGCCACATGTTGGGATTTATAGGATGAGCCACTGTGCCTGGCCACTAGTATATTTTCTTAGAAACTTTTGAGGATGGTGTCCATTATGGCATTCACTATTACTTATGTAATTCACATCCTTTTTTTTTTTTTTTTTTGAGACGGAGTTTCGCTCTTGTTGCCCAAGCCGGAGTGCAATGGCATGATCTTGGCTCACTGCAGCCTCCACTTCCTGGGTTCAAGTGATTCTCCTGCCGCAGCCTCCTGAGTAGCTGGAAATACAGGCGTGTGCCACCACACCCAGCTAATTTCTCTCCCTCTTTTTTTTGTTGTATTTTTAGTAGAAATGGGGTTTCACCGTGTTAGCCAGGCTGGTCCTGAACTCCTGACCTCAGGTGATCCGCCTGCTTCGGCCTCCCAAAGTGCTGAGATTGGGCGTGAGCCACCATGCCCAGCACACATCTATTTGTTATGAGAAGAACATGTTCTTCAAGACATCTTTCAGAGAATACTGTAATAATAGTAAGCATTAGGCTGTCCATCCCTTTGTATATTATTTGGTTTAATCTTTGCAATAGACTTATAACTCAGAAAATTAAGTATCTTGCCTTAAGGTCACAGTCTTGGAAATGGTGAAAGGGAGATTCTAGACCTTTGACTCTAGAGCCCACAGTCTTTGGGGTCTTGCTCTGCACTGAATGCAGCCTGATTTCTTGTCTTTCAGGGATGTGAAGATTTAGCTTCTGGTTCCTGTCTACTCCTCTCCTTCACTTCTACCATGATAGTGTTCATTTGTGATTTTTTTTTTTTTGAGATGAAGTTTCGCTCTGTCACCGTACTGGAGTGCAGTGGTGCGATCTCGGCTCACTGCAACCTCCATCTCCTGGGTTTAAGCGATTCTCTTGCCTCAGCCTCCCAAGTAGCTGGGACTACAGGCATGCACCACCACGCGCAGCTAACTTTTGTACTTTGAGTAGAGGTGGGGTTTCACCACGTTGGCCAGGATGGTCTCGATCTCCTGACCTGGTAATCCACCGGCCTTGGCCTCCCAAAGTGTGGGATTACAGGCATGAGCCACTGTGCCCGGCACACTACAATTTTTTCTCCCTTATTGTCATTTATTTCTGTAGTTTTTTTTTTTTGAATATGGAGTCTCATTCTGCCACCCAGGATGGAGTGCAGTGGTGCAATCTCAGTGCACTGTAACCTCCGTCTCCTGGGTTCAAGGGATTGTCCTGCCTCAGCCTCCTGAGTTGCTGGGATTATGGACACCCGCCACCACCCCAGCTAACTTTTCTGTTTTTAGTAGAGATGGGGTTTCACCATGTTGGCCAGGCTGACAGCAGTATAGTGTTATCCTGACCTTAGGTAATCTGCCCGCCTCAGCCTTCCATAGTGCTATGATTACAGGCGTGAGCCACTGCGCCCAGCCATTTTCTTAGTTTTTAAAGCTGCCTTAATTTTGTAAGGAAGTATGGGATATATGAATGTGCCTTTTCTGCCATTTAATCACAGTCCTTTTCTGTAGCTTGAAAACACTGACAATACTGAGTGGACAGATGGAAGTTCTGATTCTCCAAGTATTCATTTAAATATAGTCTATTTCTCTTACTCCCATGCTTTGATGGGATAATATTTATGAGTATAGTGCACTGTGGCGATGCACACGTTCTGTCACTTTCCATACCATAATCTTATGGTATGGAAAACACCTTACTATAAGATTAAAGAGAAGTGCTTTCCTGCTTATCAAGTGTCATTTACAAACCTAACAGGTTTAAAACTTTGTTCTCTGTAGAATGTCTACTAGAGTCCTTTTAGCCACTCTTTCCATCCCTATTACTCCTGAGCGTACGGATATTGCTCGACTTCTGGATATGGATGGCATTATAGTTGAAAAACAACGTCGCCTTGCAACGCTACTAGGTCTTCAAGCCCCACCGACACGAATTGGCCTTATTAATGATATGGTTAGTATTAGTTTGCATTTTTATAGCTTTGGGCAGAAAACTTTGTGGTCAGGTTTAATACTCATGATTAAGTACTAGGAATTCTGATTCATTGCCAGGGGATTCTGATGTATAGACAGGGAAGCACAGGTGTCAATCACTGTTCAGTTGAGGCAGTTTGCTCCAGTGAGTGAGCTGGGCTTAAATTGTTGGGAGTTTTGATGTAGAAGGACTTGGGTTGGCTCTGAGGAATACTGTGGACCATTCAGCAAGAGAAGAAGTATTGATGGGCAAGAAGGGTCAGGGCTTATTTCATGGGGGCTCTAGGAAAACTAAGCTGTGTGTGGGAAATATGAAGAGGCTAGGTGTATTAGTATGTTCTTGCACTGCTATAAAGAAATACCTGAGGCCGGCTGCGGCGGCTCACTCCCAGCACTTTGGGAGGCTGAAGTGTGCAGATCACCTGAGGTCAGGAGTTAGAGACCAGCCTAGCCAACATGGTGAAATCCAGTCTCTACTAAAAATACAAAAATTAGCTAGGTGTGGTGGTGCACGCCTGTAATTGCAGCTACTCAGGAGGCCGAGTCAGGAGAATCTCTTGAACCTGGGAGGTGTAGGTTGCAATGAGCTGAAATCGTGCCACTGCACTCCGGCCTGGGCGACAGAGTGAGACTCTGAAACATACAAAAAAATACCCGAGATTGGGTAATTTATAAACAAAACAGGTTTAATTGGCTTACGGGTTCCGCAGGCTGTATAGGAAGTATAGTGGCTTCCGTATCTGGGGAGGCCTCAGGAAAATTTCTGTCATGGTGGAAGGCGAAGGATAAACAAACATGGCTTATATGGCTGGAGCAGGAGGAAGAGAGAGTGGGGGGAGGTACCATACACTGTTTTTTTCCTCGAAATGGAGTCTTGCTCTTGTTGCCCAGGCTGGAGTGCAGTGGCATGATCTTGGCTCACTTGTAACCTCCGCCTCCTGGGTTCAGGAGATTCTCCTGCCTCAGCCTCCCTAGTAGCTGGGATTACAGGCACCCACCACCATGCCCAGCTAATTTTTGTATTTTTAGTAGAGACAAGGTTTCACCATCTTGGCGAGGCTGGTCTTGAACTCCTGAACTCGTGATCCACCTGCTTCAGTCTCTCAAACTGCTGGAGTTACGGTGTGAGCCACTGGGCCCAGCCCAGATATGTGTGTCTTTGGTGTTTCACACTAATGGAATCTTCCGTTCAGTGGAAATCTGAGTGCCTGTTAATGTGCCTAGCAGGTGAAACTGAAGGCAGAAGTTATATTCCAGGGGAGCTTAGATTGTAGGGATTCTCATCGTAACAGTCTGAGTTGGTGGTTATTGTAATCACCTCCAGTAGATTACTTTGGGATAATAGAAAAAGGGGTAAGTACTAGAGAAAAGTACCTGTTAATGTCAAGCGAATGGATTAGCTGACTGCCACGAGTCATTTATCAACCTTTTGAGTTGACTATATATCCAAGGTCAATACCTGAGTGTGAGGGTGCCATAACTGAAATTTGTGAGACAGAGTGATTCCATTATCTCAGGAAGACTCAGGTGTTCATAAGAGTGACTTTTAAATTAGAAAGCAAGCCAATTGTGTATTTTAGTGAGAAATGTAATTCAGTAGGTTATGGCAGCCTTTTACATTCCCTGTTTGGAAGGTGAGCTGCATGAAGAATCTAAAATAATTTCATAGAAATGAAATTAGAGCAGGGAACTTTTTTTTTTCTTAAAGACAGATTCCAAGTTAGTTAGGGAATTAAAGATAAATGGATGGTTATAAGGGGGAACTACTAGACTGTTGTAGGATGTCAGTCTTGCACCCATTTTACATTGGAGTTAATCTTAGACCTGAGTGCTGGTGTGTGTGGGCACCCTCCTTGCTTGGGGGTGGGATCTGCCATCATTTGCCTTAGTTCTGTCACCCACTGTCTGTGGGAACACACTCTTGGCCTTTGCTGTGTCCCCACAGTTATTGTGTCCTTGGGTTAACAGTTCCTAACAAATGACATATTTCTTGGTAAAATTGAAGTCCACATAAATGGGGTGATATGTGAAATTCTTTTTCTCACATGTAAGATTATGTTTGTGAGATTTATTCATGTGTTCTATATAACTGTTCTTTTTTTTGAGCATTTTTGTGTATTTTATGAACACACCACTCTCCTCTTTATGAGTATGTGAATTCTCCCCAGTTTGGGGCTATTAGAAATAGTGCAGCCATGATGATTTTTGTGTGACAATTTATATAAAAGTAAAACTCTGGTATTTTCCTTGTTATTGGTAATAAATGATTCTGTTGGCCACAGTTTAATTGGTTGTGGTTGTGTGTTTTAGTGTTTCATTTCCTTTTTACATACTTTGCACTGTAGGTTAGTGTGCATAGTGTGGGGCAAGAGACCCAGCAGAGTTGTACTTGGATTCATCTTTGGTAAATTTAGAGGAGGTTGAGGCTTGGTGATTTTTTAAATCATTTTTCAGATTTCCAATGCTTTCGTTTTCTTTAATTCATAGTCAGTTCAGAATCTTAGTTGGAAAATGTCCTTTTTCAGTTACAACTTTTGTTTTGCTTATTCTAGGTCAGGTTTAATGTACTACAATATGTTGTCCCAGAAGTGAAAGACCTTTACAATTGGCTTGAAGTGGAATTTAACCCACTAAAACTCTGTGAGCGAGTCACAAAGGTAAGCCTTTGGATTTAGTTCTTTCTGGTTGTTACCACAGAGTTGGCCTTATTGCAATTTTGGGTTGTATTGATATTTGTTAAGAAAGAAGTATTGTCCTATGTGTTAGAATTCAGTGCACATTTCATTGTCTATTTTCTTTAAGAGAAAAGATATTTCCGATGTACTGAACAAACCTTTGGAGGTTAATTAGCAGTATGACTAATTTAGTCGTCGCTATCAGTCACCTTCAAACGAGTATCAGTAGCTTCACGATAACATTTTGTATTTCTCTGCATTGGATGATGTTTTTGTATCTTAAAAAAAACTGAAAGAATTTCAGATGTTTTGGTATCTGTTACTGTAGAAAGTATGATTCTCTTTCAATTTAATGGATTTTATAGGTTCTAAATTGGGTTAGGGAACAACCTGAAAAGGAACCGGAATTGCAGCAGTATGTGCCACAACTGCAAAACAACACCATCCTCCGCCTTCTGCAGCAGGTACAAATTAAAAACGGTTTTGTGGAAGAACTGGAGTTTCCTTGTTTGTGTGTACTGATCATGAAACTAAAAACTGGAAAAATCTAGAACTGCTTAGGAAGCGAGAACCTCCCCAGGTTCTGCCCTTGCCGAAAATTAGTCTCATACTACTTATTAACTTGAAAAACAGGCTAACTCCATTTACACATTTTGTAACTGACTTTTTTTTTTTGGCTGAACACTGTCTTTGGGCATCTTTCCTTGTTAGTAATGTAGGGCTACCTTACTCCTTTTAAGATACTGTGGTTTATTTATTCAGACTCTCTTGATGAAAACGTATTACTAGATTTTTTTCCTGTTAAAAATCTTGTAGCATTGAGCATCTTTCATACATTTATCTTTGCATACTTCTATTACTTTCTGTGGCATAAGAAGTGGAATTAGTCGTGGGGGTTATGCATTTAAAGCTTTAATAGCCATTCAGAAGCCTGGATTAATAGATCCTCCCACCATTAGTGAATGAGACAGCCTTTTCATATATTTTAGTCCAGGGGCTTGAGTAAGTTTTAATGTTTTGGCTTATAATGGGGGCTTAAGTGCTCCCATTTTGTTTTTCATTTGTTTCATTTGGGAAGGAAGGCCTTTTTATTATATTTTTACCTCTGTATTTGTGCACATTTCATTGACCTGCTTTCTTTTGTACATGTGAGCAGTGTTATTTCTTCTGTGCTATACAAATAGTTGAAGGCTAATTAGCAGTGTAACTATAAATAGTAATGCTGCCAGTCTCCTTCAGACAAAAATTCTCTAAGAAGTGTTTAAATATATTTGGTAAGTAGTAGATTTTTAGTTTTTTTTTTAAATTTTGCGAAAACTAGGATTTGAAAAGATTATAGGTTTGAGGAATAGTATGATAATAGTTCTCAAAGCATGGGGATTGGAGTTGATAGTCTGGGATTAGAATTCTGGCTTTAACAATGTACTGCTAACATAATTTGCTGGCATAATTTCTACTTCCCATGACTGTCATGAGATTACATATAAAAAGTGCTGAATAAATAGTGGTTAGTGTTATTAATGCTGTGTTTTCTATGCAGGTGGCACAGATTTATCAGAGCATTGAGTTTTCTCGTTTGACTTCTCTGGTTCCTTTTGTTGATGCTTTTCAACTGGAACGGGCCATAGTAGATGCAGCCAGGCATTGCGACTTGCAGGTAGGTATGTGCTGTAAGGGGACGGGTAGAAGGCCCTTGAGGACTAGAAAGACACATATCCTTTGTTTCTCATTTTAAAGTTTAGTGAGTGAACTTTTCTACCTTTTGTATATGACTTTTTTTGTTACTTTTTTTGACTTCATGCGTATGTATGTATTTAACCATTTATAATTTAATTTTCAAAGGTTCGTATTGATCACACTTCTCGGACCCTGAGTTTTGGATCTGATTTGAATTATGCTACTCGAGAAGATGCTCCGATTGGTCCTCATTTGCAAAGCATGCCTTCAGAGCAGATAAGAAACCAGCTGACAGCCATGTCCTCAGTACTTGCAAAAGCACTTGAAGTCATTAAGCCAGCTCATATACTGGTATGCATCTTCCCGGGGAAATAAATCTCAGAAGTGTTGAGGGACTGTTATGCCATGTCTTTCACAAAAAGGTTTGAAAGGATATCTAAGAGAAGGGATTTATGATATGTTTTCTATAGAATTGTACTTGGTAGAATTCTATCAAGGTAGAATTCTATAGAATTGATACTTCATCAAATACACAAACCATTGAGCTTTCTTCCACTGAACAAAATGTTATTACTCTGTATAAGTAATGTAATAGTGTGGATTATGTTACGGAAGCAACAGAGTGGACATATGATTCCTCAAAGAGTGAAGTACAGTGACTGGATTTTTCTCTTCTGCTTCTTTCTTTCTTTCCTTCTGTATATTTATTTATTCGTTTGGGATGGAGTCTCACTCTGTCATCCAGGCTGGAGTGTAGTGGTGCCATCTTGTCTCACTGCAGTCTCTACCTCCTGGGTTCAAGTGATTCTTGTGCCTGAGCCTCCTGTGTAGCTGGGACTACAGGCACGTGCCGTATGCCCTGCTAATGTTCTGTGTTTTTGGTAGAGATGGAGTTTTACCATGTTGGCCAGGCTGGTCTGAAACTCCTGGCCTCAAGTGATTCAACCCACCTTGGCCTCCTGAAGTGCTGGGGTTACAGACGTGAGCCACTGCCTGTAACAAGTTATTTCTTGTTTGTGAGCTCTGTTAACACCTAAGGTAAGTTTGGTGCAGAGAAAAGTTGTCTTAGCTAGGAGGGCTGCTTTAGCTACGTCATTGCTATTAAAAGACCGAATAGGAGCAACACCATAGCATTTGATATTGAAAACAAACAGCTTGGTTAGTGTCATCTTCCATTATCAAATGCGGATACCTAGAAAGGCAATGCATCAGGATTATTTTGTAATTTCTTTGATGCCTACTACCAGAGAATATTAATTTTGGTCATTTTTCAAAATTCATTTGTTTTCAAAGCAAGAAAAAGAAGAGCAGCATCAGTTGGCGGTTACCGCATACCTCAAAAATTCACGAAAAGAGCACCAGCGGATCCTGGCTCGCCGCCAGACAATTGAGGAAAGAAAAGAGCGCCTTGAGAGTTTGAATATTCAGCGTGAGAAAGAAGAATTGGAACAGAGGGAAGCTGAACTCCAGAAAGTACGAAAGGCTGAGGAAGAAAGGCTGCGCCAGGAAGCAAAGGAGAGAGAAAAGGAGCGTATCTTGCAAGAACATGAACAAATCAAAAAGAAAACTGTCCGAGAACGTTTGGAGCAGATCAAGAAAACGGAATTGGGTGCCAAAGCATTCAAAGATATTGACATTGAAGTATGTAGCATTTCAGTTGTTAAAAAACTTAGTTTTATCCAGGTCTTTTATACTCTTAGAACCATAGTCCTTTGCCGTTTGTTGCCTTATTTTGGGTTATTTTATGCATTTTGGTACAGCTGGTCATGACTAAATCTGTGAGTAAGCATATGTTTAATTGCTTTGTGCAGTTTTGTTGGTTTGGTTGTTTTTTTTTTTTTTTTGAGACAGAGTCTCACTCTTGTTGCTCAGACTGGAGTGCAGTGACGCAATCTCGGCTCACTGCAACCTCTGCCTCCCGGGTTCAAGTGATTCTCCTGCCTCAGCCTCCCGAGTAGCTGGGATTACAGGTGCCCACCACCATGTGCAGCTAATTTTTGTATTTTTAGTATAGATGGGGTTTCATCATGTTGGCCAGGCTGGTCTCAAACTCCCAACCTCAGGTGATTCACCCACTTCAGCCTCCCAGAGTGCTGGGATTACAGGCATGAGCCATCATGCCTGGCCTGCTCTGTGCAGTTTTAACCACTATATATTAATCACAGGACAAGTTACGTGTCACTTACCCAAAATACTTGGGAGCAGGTATGTTTCAGATTTTGGATTTCTTTGGATTTTGGAATATTTGCGTATATATAAAAAGAGATATTTTGGGGTTTGGACCAGAGTCTAAAGACAAAATTCATTTGTTTTATTTTTTTTTTAAGACAGTCTCACTCTCTTGCCCAAGTTGGAGTGCAGTGGTATTTTGGCTCACTGCAACCTCTGCCTCCTGAGTTCAAGTGATTATCTTGCCTCAGCCCAAGTAGCCAGGATTACAGGCTTGTGCCACCACGCCTGGCTAGTTTTTGTATTTTTGTAGAGATGGGGGTTTCACCACGTTGGCCAGGCTGGTGTCGAACTCCTGACCTCAAGTAATCAACCTGCACTAGCCTCCCAAAGTGCTGGAATTAAAGGTGCAAACTACCACGCTTGGCCTGTTTCATTGACATCTTATACACATAGCCTGAAGGTAACTTTATACAGTATTTTACACAGTTTTGTGCATGAAACAAAGTTCTGAATGCATTTTGACTGACCTGTCACATGGGTTAGGTGTGGAATTTTACATTTGTGGCACCATGTTGGTGCTCACAAAGTTTTAAAATTTGGAGCATTTCAGATGAGTTTTTGGATTAGGTTTGCTCACCCTATAATAGAGTATGGGTAGATGTAAATTAGAAGACTGAGAAAAAGATGTATGGATATTTTTTTCCTTATGGTCAAATGGAAATAAGGCTATTTTACAATATTTTTATGTTTCCTAAATGATCACTCATTATAACAATAAAAGCAATTTAGGATTTTATTCTAGAAAGCAGTGAGTTATGTTAGACATTGCTGGTTTATCCTTATTAACAATTGTGCATTCGTATTACCTTTCAGGACCTTGAAGAATTGGATCCAGATTTCATCATGGCTAAACAGGTTGAACAACTGGAGAAAGAAAAGAAAGAACTCCAAGAACGCCTAAAGAATCAAGAAAAGAAGGTAAATGAAAGGATTGCTAAACCTTTAACATACCAAGTTAAAAGAGATTTGTAAAAACTATATTTGTTTTCATGTCATTTAGATTGACTATTTTGAAAGAGCCAAACGTTTGGAAGAAATTCCTTTGATAAAGAGTGCTTACGAGGAACAGAGAATTAAAGACATGGATCTGTGGGAACAACAAGAAGAAGAAAGAGTAAGTTTTTAATTTAATTGTAACATTTTTAGATTGTAATTAAATCCTCCACGAGTAATGGAACCAAGGATTCAGAATTGCTTTCAGAATCTGCTAGAAATGGTGCTCTAATGGCTGCCTATTAACAGGTTGGTAGAAAGATGGAAAATTTCATGAGTGAGGTTACAAATGAGTCTTGTAAAAAAAGGACAACTGAAAAGCTCATTTTACAAAAAACTGGTTTATGTACACTTTATTTATTTATAGATGTAGTCTCGTTCTGTCACCAGGCTGGAGTGCAGTGGCGCACAATCTCGGCTCACTATAGCCTCTGCCTCCTGGGTTCAAGCAATTTTCCTGCCTCAGCCTCCCAGGTAACTGGGACTACAGGCGCCTGCCACTATGTCCAGCTAATTTTTGTATTTTTAGTAGAGACAGAGTTTCACCATATTGGCCAGGCTGATTTCGAACTCCTGACTTTGTGCTCCACCAGCCTTAGCCTCCCAAAGTGCTGGGATTTCAGGCATGAGCCACCGTGCCTGGCCCACAATCCAATTTTAAAACATATATCAAAAAGAAGTTCTAAACCCATCAGCAGTAGTCATCACTATTCTTCCTCACCACTCCTGCCTTAGGCAACCACCAAACTACTACTGTCTGTAGATTTGCTGATTCTGGACATTTAATATAAATGGAATCGTGTACCTGTGTGGTCTTTTGTAACTAAATAGGTCATTCCATAGTTTTGTTAGTTTATAGTGTATGTTACATTTACCTGATGATACAAAAACAGGGTTTACAAATGGTTATGGTACCAAATATGTAATAAAAGTGAGTGAACAGATCTGGTTTAAAAAACTAACTGTAAGTGGGAGACAAACATCAGTGTAGAGTGTGATAGGAGAATGCAGCCTTTACTTGGGTTTCATCTGGTTGTTGTCACCTGGAGATTAATGGGCCTAGGATTGCCAGCTCTTCCCATTTTTTCAGGAAAAGTTGGAATTTTTGTGATAATTCTCTTAACATATAAATATTAAAAATTAATTAGAAAAGTGCTGCAGACCTGGTTGGGTTGATTTTGAGCTTTTTGTTTTTTCATGTAGAGCAGAAAGGAAATAGGCTTATATTATCCTGCATTAATTTCCAGGTGTTTTTAAGGATGAAAATGCCTTTAAAAATTAAACCATGGCATTTGTTATTACTGTGTCACATTATTTTATTTTATTATATATAGGCACACCTCGTTTTATTATGCTTCACTTTATTGTACTTTTGCGTTACCCAGGCTGGTTTCAAACTACTGGGCTCAAGTGATCCTCCCAGCTTGGCCTCCCAAAGTTCTGGGATTACGGGTGTGAGCCACTATGCCTCCCCCAACCCCCTTCCCCATATTATTATCATTTTTATTCTTTTTTCTTTTATAAATTGAAAGTTTGTGGTAACCTTGCATTGAATAAGTCTGTTGATACCATTTTCCAACAGCATGCGCTCATTTCCTGTCTCTGTCACATTTTGGTAATTCTCAAAGTATTCCATAGTTTTTCATTATTATATCTGTTGCAGTGATCAGTGATCTTTGATGTTACTTTTGTTATTATTTTGAGGTGCCACAAACCACACTTATATAATCCACTCATATATAGATTATGAACTTAATCCATAAATGTTGTGTCTGTTCTGACTGTTCTACTGATTGGCCATTCCCTGACTCTCTGCCTCTCCCCATCCTTGAACCTTCCTATTACTTCCAGAGAGAGAGAGAGAATGCGAGCGAGCAACACACATGCACACACACACACACATATTTTGGGAGACAGAGTTTCACACTGTTGCCCAGGCTAGAGTGCAGTGGTGCCCCAAGTAGCTGGGATTACAGGTGCCTACTACCATGCCTGGCTAACTTTTGTGTTTTTAGTGGAGACTGGGTTTTTAGTTCACCCAGCCCAGTTGGCTGGATTGGTCTTGAATGCCTGACCTCAACTGTTCCACTGGCCTGAGCCTCCGAAAGTGCTGGGATTGTAGAAGTGAGCCACCCCACCCACCCCCTGAGACATAATACTGAAATTAGGCTAATTAACAGTTCCACAGTGGCTTCTAAGTGTTGGGAGTGAATGGAAGAGTCATCTATCTCACTTTAAATCAAATGCTAGCAATGGTTAAGCTTAGTGAGGAAGGCATGTTACAAGCTAGGTCTCTTTGACTAATCAGGTTGTGAATGCAAAGGAGAAGTTTTTGAAATTAAAAATGCTACTCCAGTGAACACATAAACAGTGAGAAAGTGAAACAGCCTTATATATATGGAAAAAGTTGCATTGGTCTGGACAGATGATCAAACCAACCACAGCATTCTCTTCAGCCAAAGCCTGATCCAGAGCAAGCCTGTAATTCTCTCATCAGTTAATACTACGAAGGCTGAGAGAGCTTAGAAAACTGCAGAAGGCCAATCCTGGTAGCTCATGTCTGTAATCCCAGCACTTTGGGAGACTGAGGTCACTGGAAGTCAGGAGTTCAAGACCAGCCTGGCCAACATGGTGAGACCCTGTCTTTACTAAAAATACAAAAATTAGCTGGGCATGGTGGTGGACGCCTGTAACCCCAGGTACTCAGGAGGCTGAGGCAGGAGAATTGCATGAACATGGGAGCCGGAGGTTGCAGTGAGCTGAGATTGTGCCACTGAAGTCCAGTCTGGCGACAGAGTGAGACTCCATCTCAAAGAAAAGAAGCTGCAGAAGAAACGTTTGAAGCTAGCAGAGGTTGGTTCATAAGGTTTAAGGAAAACTGTCTTTATAACACGAAAGTACAATGTGAAGCAGCAAGTGCTGTTGTAGAAGCTACAGCAAGTTATCCGAAGATGTGCCTGAGATAATTGAAGAAGGTGGCTACGCTAAACAACAGATTTTCTTTTTTCTTTTTTGAGAGACAGGGTCTCGCTCTGTCATCCAGGCTGGAGTGCAGTGACGCCATCTCAGTTCGTACAACTTCCACCCCCTAGGCCTAAGTGCTCCTCCCACCTCAGCCTCCTTAGTAGCTGGGACCACTGGTGTGCACCACCATGCCTGGTAATTTTTTTGTATTTTAAGTGGAGACAAGATCTCCCCAGTGGCGGCTGGTCTCAAACTCCTGAGGTCAAGCAATTCGTCTGCCTCAGTCTCCCAAAGTGCTGAGATTACAGGTGTGAGACATGGTGCCCAGCCAATAGATTTGCAGTGTAGATGAAATGACCTTCTATTGGAAGAAGATGCCAACTAGGTCTTTAATAGCTAGAGAGGAGTCACTGGCTTCAAAGCGTTGAAGGGTATACTCATTGTTTTTAGAGGTTAATGCAGCTGCTGACTGGAAGTTGAAGCCAATTCTTGTCATTTCAGAAATCCTAGGGTCCTTAAGAATTATGCTATAGAATCTACCTTTTCTCTGGTCTATACATGGAAGAACAAAGCCTGAATGATAGCATATCTGTTTATAGCATGGTTTGCTGAATATTTTAAGCTCCCTGTTGAGACCTGTTTAAAAATAAAAAAGATTTTTCAGAATGTTACTGCTCATTAACAATGCATCTGATGATATGACAGTTCTGATGGGGATGTATAAGAGAGATTAGCCAGGTGCAGTGGCTCACACCTGTAATCCCAGCACTTTGGGAGGCGGAGGTGGGTGGATCACGAGGTCAGGAGTTCAAGACCAGCCTGACCAACAGGTGAAATCCCATCTCTACTAAAAATACAAAAATTAGCCTGGTGTGGTGGCAGGTTCCTGTAATCCCAGCTGCTTGGGAGGCTAAGGCTGGAGAACTGCTTGAACCCAGAAGGTGGAGGTTGCAGTGAGCTGAGATTGTGCCACCACACTCCAGCCTGGGCCACAGAGCGAGACTCCCTCTGAAAGGAAAAAAAAGATTAATGTTTGTTTTCATACCTGTTAATACAGTATGCATTCTGCAGCCTGTAGATCAAGGAGTAATTTTGTCTTTCAAGTCTTATCATTTAAGAAATATATTTCATAAGGCTGTAGCTGCCATAGTGATTCCTCTGATGGGTTTGGACAAAGTGCATTGAAAACCTGCTACAAGAAATTCTTCATTCCAGATGCCACTAAGAGCATTTGTGATTCATGGGAGGAGGTCAAAATACCAACATTAATAATAATTTGGAAGAAGTTGATTCCAAGCTTCATGGACGACTTGGAGGGGTTCATGAGTAGAGTGGAGAAAATAATTGTAGATGTGATGAAAACAGCAAGATAACTAGAATTAGATATATAGGCTGGGCGCAGTAGCTCACTCCTCTAATCCTCTAATCCCTGAGGCAGGCAATTGCATGAGTCCAGGAGTTTGAGATCAGCCTGGGCAACATAGCGAAACCCTGTCTCTACCAAGAAAAAAAAAGAAAGAAAATAGCCAGGAGTGGCAGTGTGGCTGCTCTAGCTACTGGGGAGACTGAGGTAGAAGGATGCAGAGGTTGCAGTGAGCTGAAATGGTGCCACTGCATTCCAGTGCCTGGGTGACAGAGACAGACTGTGTCTCAAAACAAAACAAAAAACACAAATCAGTGTCTAGGCACAGTGGCTCATGCCTGTAATCCCAGCACTTTGGGAGGCTGCAGTGGGCAGATCACAAGGTGAAGAGATGGATACCATCCTGGCCAACATGGTGAAATCCCGTCTCTACTAAAAATACAAAAAAAACTAGCTGGGTGTGGTGGTGTGCCTGTAGTCCCAGCTCCTTGGGAGGCTGAGGCAGGAGAATCGTTTGAACCCAGGAGGTGGAGGTTGCAGTGAGCTGAGAGCGAGCTGCTGCACTCTGGCCTGGTGACAAAGTGAGACTCTGTCTCAAAACAAACAAAAAACCACTATAACCCGAAGATGTGACTGAATTGATGCAATCTCATGATAAAACTTGAATAGGCGAGGAGTTGCTTCTTATGGATGAACAAAGTAAGTGGTTTCTTGAAATGAAATCTCCTGGTGAAGATGCTATGAACATTGTTGACATGACAACAAAGGATTTAGGATATTCCCTAAGTTTAGTTGATAAAGCAGCAGCAGGGTTTGAGAGGATTCAATCAAATTGCAATTCTACCTTTTTTTTTTTTTTTTGAGACAGAGTTTTACTCTGTCGCCAGGCGCCAGGCTGGAGTGCAGTGGCGTGATCTCAGCTCACTGCAACCTCCACCTCCTGGATTCAAGCAATTCTCCTGCCTCAGCCTCCCTAGTAGCTAGGACAACAGGCGCATACCACCACACCCAGCTAATTTTTGTATTTTTAGTAGAGATGGGGTTTCGCCATGTTGGCCAGGATGGTCTCGATCTTTTGACCTCTTGATCCATCCGCCTTGGCCTCCCAAAGTGCCGGGATTACAGGCGCGAGCCACCGGGCCCAGCCTAAAATTCTACTCTTAAGTAAACTGTCAGCCAGTGCCACATGCCAGATAAATCTTTTGTAAGAGGATGCAATCAGTGTGGCAGACCTCATTGTTATCTATTTTAACAAATCGCTGTAATCACCCCATCCTTTAGTACTTGCCACTAGGATCAGTCAGCAGCTGTCAACATTGAGGCAAGACCTTCTACTAGCAAAAAGATTTATGACTCATTGAAGGCTCAGGTGATCTTTAGCATTTTTTAAGCAATAAAGTAGTTTTTGTTTTGTTACCTTTGAGAACAGGAGCCTCACTATGTTGTTCAGGCTGATACTGCACTCCTGGGCTCAAGTGATTCTCTTGACTCAGCATACTTCTGCACCCAACTTACAAAATTAAGATTTGTACATTGCTGTTTTAGACATGCTGTTGTATATTTAATAGACTGCAAACTTTTATATGCATTGGATAACCAAAAAATCTGTGTTACTTGCTTTATTGCAATATTTTCTTTATTGTGATAGTCTAGAACCAAACCTGCAGTGCCTCCAAGGTATGCCTGTACATTATAGTTTTTCCTTTATAAAGTTCCTGATGCCGTGGGCTAAATAAAAACTGTCTCTCCTAAATGCCTCAGGATTACTCTTGCCCCTAATTGCCTTCTGGGCACCTGTTGACATGCATGTTAGTTACGCTTTTCATTGTTATGGCATGATGGAAGGGGCAATGGAACAACTTTTAATTTTTCAGGAGTATTTGTCAGTAATTTGGGGTAAATGAGTTAAAAAAATGATACTTTGAAATTTCACTGTATTTTGTACTTGCAGATTACTACAATGCAGCTAGAACGTGAAAAGGCTCTTGAACATAAGAATCGAATGTCACGAATGCTTGAAGACAGAGATTTGTTCGTAATGCGACTCAAAGCTGCACGGCAGTCTGTTTATGAGGTGAGCTTGCTGATTTTTTTTGGGAAATGTTTATTTTGAGCTTTCTAGTATTGCCTTAAGAGTTCTCCCTTAGCAAATTGGTATATTCTGTCTTGACTTACTATGTATAATGGTCATTCAAGTAATAATAGGAATTTTTGGATGGTATTTCTTAGGCAAAACAATCACCTGAAGGAATTTTTCTAAAGGTGCAAGTTGAATACAAGTTTTTCTTTACTGTTTTTGTTAGAAATGAAAAAACTAGATCGAAATATCCTGGGCTTAGGTTCTAATTTTATAATTGAATTTGTTTTGTATAAAGACAAACCCACTGGGTGTCAGTAATAGCAACAGTTTAAATTTTTAAGAATTTGGCGTGCTGACAAGTTAATGGTCATTGGGAAATTAGAGTTCTTGTGCTGAGAGGTTGCTTTCCATGATATCAATAGTTTTGAGTGTCTTTTGTAAATGTAATAGCTTTCTGCCTGTTTATTGCTCTTGATGAAATCTGACCTTTTTGGGTTGGGGGTAACTTCGATTGCAGGAAAAACTTAAACAGTTTGAAGAGCGATTAGCAGAAGAAAGGCATAATCGATTGGAAGAACGGAAAAGGCAACGTAAAGAAGAACGCAGAATCACTTACTATAGAGAAAAAGAAGAGGAGGAGCAGAGAAGGGCAGAAGAGCAAATGCTGAAAGGTACATAGGTAGAACAGGATTGGAAGGGTACTGTGCAAAGTTGGTGTTAGATCCAGTTTTTAGTGACATTACATAGAAAATACAGGAATCAAGGTAATTGGCCTGTTAGCACTGTAATTAACTGGTTCTCAGAACCCAGTTTGCTATATGTGAAGTTGTTAGATCCTCTACCAACATTTCCCCCACACATTTGATGTCCTTTTAAAAATTAATCCTTTTTGTTTTTTTATCACTATATTCTGTGTATTAACATTTATTGAGGAATACATTCCAGATGATGGTTGTCAAATGATGCTATATCTGGAATCCCAGATTGCTCAGGAATGGGGGAAGGATTCTGTAGTATCTTATTACAAAACTATAGTTGAAGGCTGTAGTACTAGTTTGTTGACTATATTCTGTCATGTAGCTGATTGCAAACTATTTTCAAATTCTTTTACTTGTACATTATGTTACCTGTTTAGTACCAGGAAAGTAGAACTAGTAGGGGGAAGATGTGGCTGGGAGGCACACTTAGTAACCTACTCAATGGTCTAGAGCGTGAAGAGAGAGAGCGCGCCGAACGAGCGAAACGCGAGGAAGAGCTACGAGAGTATCAGGAGCGGGTGAAGAAATTAGAAGAAGTGGAAAGGAAAAAACGCCAAAGGGAGTTGGAAATTGAAGAACGAGAACGTCGTAGAGAGGAAGAGAGAAGACTTGGCGATAGTTCACTTTCTAGAAAGGTGAGTGTAGGATTTATTGATATGTGTGTGTGTGTGTGGGGGGGTGTGGGTGTGTGTGGGGGGGTGTGTGTGTGTGTGTGTTGAGACGCACTCTGTCACCCTGGTTGCCCAGGCTGGAGTGCAGTGGTGCGATCTTAGCCCATGGGTTCAAGTGATTCTTGAATGTGTCTCAGCCTCCTGAGCACCTGAGATTACATTCCCGGCTGCTTTTTGTAATTGGGATGTATTTTTATCAGCCAGCTCTCTTGCAGGATACCTATGTAAATATATTTAAATCAGTCATTTTCACATCTTTCTTTTTTTTTTTTTCTGAGATGAAGACTTGCTTCATTGCCCAGGCTGGAGAGCAGTGGTGTGATCTCGATCTCAGCTCCCTGCAACCTCCGCCTCCCGAGTGCAAGCCATTCTCCTTCCTCAGCCTCCTGAGTAGCTGAGATTACAGGCAGCCACCACCAAGCCCGGCTAATGTTTGTATTTTTAGTAGAGACGGGGTTTCACCGTGTTGGCCAGACTGGTCTTGTACTTTTGACCTCAGGTGATCTGCCCACCTCGACCTCCCAAAGGGCTGGGATTACAGGCGTGAGTGAGCCACAGCACCTGGGCGAAGTATGCAGCTTAACAGGATTCCTTGGTGATTCAAACTGAGCTCTAAATAATGATTTTTAATTGCACTCAGGTCCAAAATGAACCTGTGTTTCCTTCTCTGTCTTGTGCCTTTGGAATTCCCTCTCCTGATTCACCAGTTAGTTGAATGGTATCTACTTAGTCACAGCTTTGAACCTACTCCTCCTCTTTTATTTTCCTATGTTACTGCCTTAATTCAAATTTTTCTTGCCTGCAATACTTGTTGACTTACTTACTAGTCTACCTCATCATTTTCCTCCAGCTTCAGACCTTCCTCTACATTGTGGCCTGCTTGCTTATTTATTTATTTATTTTTAAAATAATGCAGCATGTTTGAACACTATGCCTGCCGTTTGGGTTTCAGACCTTTCATTAGTTGGCGTTCATGACTGAGAACCAAAGGTTTTAAAACACGCCTTAGCAGCCTTTCATGTTGCTGCGGTTTTCATCAGTTTCATCTGACAATATTTTCTTAGTCACCTGTGCTCCAGTCATTGGAGAGCAAGTTTTTTGCTTTATTCTGTGTCTGTGGCATCTGTCTACATGCTCTTTCTTTTGCTTGGGAGGTGCCCTTTTTGCCCCTTAAAGTGTTGCTTGCTTGCTTTTTACTCGAAAGCTCAAGAATGTCTTGCATGCCTTTTCTCTGCTCCTCTATTTTTGCCACACCTGTATCAAATGCTCATCTGTATGCCTAGACTTGATTCTAGTTATCTACGTACTCTTCAGTTTATGTTACTCTTATTGCTAATTTGTAGTTTTAATTCCTTGGTATTCAGTAAATGTGGTTTGATTTACAGGCTTTTGGAATTTAAAAATACATTTTCCCTTGTGTTCTAAAATCATGATCAGATTTTAATGAATGTTCTTTTTCTGTTGGGGACAAAGTTCTGTGTGTGCATGAAATCAGAGCTGTTTTGTTTAAATCTGCTACATCTTGTTAGTTTATGGGAATGTCTTCTGAGGAGGGTGAGGAGGCTTCCCTTCTGAGATTAGCTTTCGGTTTTTCTTTTTTTTTTTTTTCTTTTTGAGATGGAGTCTCACTGTTGCCAGGCTGGAGTGCAGTGGTCCAATCTCAGCTCACTGTAACCTCCACCTCCCAGGTTCAAGCAATTCTCCTGCCTCAGCCTCCCAAGTAGCTGGGATTACAGGCATGCACCACCACACCTAGCTAATTTTTATATTTGTAGTAGAAATGGGGTTTCACCGTGTTGGTCAGGATATTCTCCATCTCCTGACCTTGTGATCCGCCTGCCTAGGCCTCTCGAAGTGCTGATATTACAGGTGTGAGCCACTATGCCCCGCCCTGAGATTAGCTTTTTCTTCTAGTTTGCATTTGCAAATGTGTCCACCGTCTTGTGCATTTTCAACCTCTTCTGTTGTATGCACCCCCCACACCTTCCCTTTTAACTGGGAGAGTTTAGTTTAATTTACTTGCATTTAACATGGTAACTAGTATATTTGATTTTATTCCTAACACTTGCTTTAGAGATTTTTATTTGCTTCTGTGTCCCTGGCCACCCCTTCCTTTTTCTTTAAGGGAAACTTGAAGAACTTTTCTAGATTAATTTTTTCTTCTTGAGATGGAGTCTCAACTCTTGCCCAGGCTGGAGTGCAGTGGTGCAATCTCAGCTCACCGCAACCTCTGCCCCCCAGGTTCAAGCGATTCTTCTGCCTCAGCCTGCCGAGTAGCTGGGATTACAGGCGTTTGCCACCATGACCAGATACTTTTGTGTGTTTTTAGTAGAGATGGGGTTTCTCCATGTTGGTCAGGTTGGTCCCAAACTCCCAACCTCAGGTGATTCACCCACCTTGGCCTCCCAAAGTGCTGGAATTACAGGCGTGAGACACCACGCCTGGCCTCTATGTTCATTTTTATTTTCTGTATTCTGTTAGCTATTACCATTAATTTTTTTTTTTTTGACGGAGTTTTGCTCTTTTTGCCTGGGCTGGAGTGCAATGGTGCAATCTCAGTTCACTGCACCTGTGCCTCCTGGGTTCAAGTGATTTTCCTGCCTCAGCCTTCTGAGTAGCTGGGATTACAGGCGTGTGCCACCATGCCCAGCTAATTTTGTATTTTTAGTAGAGACAGGTTTCACCATGTTAGGCTGGTCTCGAACTCCTTACCTCAGGTGATCCACCTGCCTTGGCCTCCCAGAGTGTTGGGATTACAGGCGTGAATCACTGCCCTTGGCCACCATTAATTTTTTCCTATGTTTTTAAAAAAACTTCCACAGTGTAAATCAAACTTTCTTTTGCCTCTTTAGATCAAAGAAAATCATGAGCATACCTTGACTTACGCTTTATTGCAGTGAACTGGATATTTTTGCTTCCAGATCATTACACGTTATCTTAACTCTTAGTACTCACTTAACAGTTGCTTTAAATTTTACATCTATATTAGCAAACATATTTAGTTTCAAGTATGTTTGTACTGCATCATGTTTCCCCTTTGTGAGTACTTTTTGTTTTCTTTGATAAAGTTTTTTCAGCATGTCTGTGTATGTCTCAAAAGTTTTTTTCTCTCACCATTTAACAATGAATGGTTCATTGTTTGGCGGGTTCAAAAATCATCTCAGAAATTTACAGACCTTTGCTTCTTTTTTTAGTACACAGTGTTACAGAAGGGAGGATTTTTGATACTAGTCTTGGTCTTACTACTTATGTAGATACTGTTTTATTCCTTGGAAACAGAATTTTTCTCTATTCTTGTGGTAAAGGAAGTTAAAAAGTGTCGCTGAGAATGTGTTTAGAAACCTGAGTGTATGGCCATCTTTGTTTCTTTTTGGTCTTTTGCCCTTTTGGTCTAAGGAGTCAGTCTCCTAGAGCAGACAAAATCTTCATAATTTAAGGAAACTTTTCTTTTTTTCTGTTCTTGCTCTTTCAGAGTCCTCTTCTTTATCTATTTAATGTTTGTTTTACTCGCTTCATCTCTTTGTTTATACCATGTTCTCTGAGATCCTGGTTCAGTTTGTTTGCGCATCAACTGGGACTATTCTGCTCTTGGATCTGCTGGGCTGGGCACATTGGCTCATGCCTGTAATCTCAGCACTTTGGGAAGACTGAGGCAGGTGGGCAGATCGCTTGGGCCTGGGAGTTCGAGACCAGTCTGGCAAAATAGTGAGACCCTGTCTCCACAAACAGTACAAAAATGAGCTGGACGTGGTGGTGCATGCCTGTGGTCCCAGCTGCTTGGGAGACTGAGGTGGGGAGATGGCTTGAGCCCAGGAGACAGAGTTATTTCTTCTTCTTTGTTTAATGGCTGTAACAGCCATCCTTCAAAAGTCTTTACAGGTTCTAATAGTTGTACTATATCTTCTGAAACCTTGAATTCTTTGTTGAGTATAAATTGCAGGACAGATGTCAGGAGTTGGAGAAACTTGGCCTTCTGGCTATATTTGCCCCCTCCATTGTGGTGCCCATAAATTCCTTTGACGGTTAGGTTTCTGTTTTCTCTCAAGGTGTTCACTTGGGAAGATCTCTTAGAACAACCCCCACCTGAAGAGGTATCCCAGAATCATTAGCTGTGATGATGACCTGGGGCCAACTTATTTTCTGGCTATTCTTGTCTTTCACTGCTTCTCATCTCTAGCATTAGAGAGTTTCATTGCCAAAACATTTTTTCAAAAATTCAAATAAAGGGCCAGGCATGGTGGCTTATGCCTATAATCTCAGCACTTTGGGAAGCCCAGGCAGGTGGATCAGTTGAGGTCAGGAGTTCGAAACCAGCCTGGCCAACATTTTTAAATCCCATCTCTACTGAAAATACAAAAATTATCTGAGCGTGGTGGCAGGCGCCTGTAGTCCCAGCTATTTGGGAGGCTCAGGCTCAAGAATCTTTTGAACCTGGAAGGCAGAGGCTGCAGTTAGCTAAGATCACGCCACTACACTCCAGCCTGGGCAACAGAGTGAGATTCTACCTCACACAAACAAAAAATTCAAGTAAAGATTCTCTTGGTTACAAATTAGGTTATTCTTCGCTTTGTAGATTTTTATTTTTTTACTTTTTTGAGATGGAGTCTCGCTGTTTTGTGCAGGCTGGAGTGCAGTGGCGCGAGGTCAGCTAACGGCAACCTTCACTGCTCAGGTTCAAGCAATTTTCCTGCCTCAGCCTTCCAAATAGCTGGGATTATAGGTGCCTGCTACTATGCCGGCTAATTTTTTTGTATTTTTAGTAGAGACAGGGTTTCACCATGTTGGCCAGGCTGGTCTCAAACTCCTGGCCTCAAGTGATCACCCTCACCGGCCTCCCAAAGTGCTGGGATTACAGTCGTGAGCTACTGTGCCCGGCCAGCTTTGTAGATACTTATTTTAATTTTCCCACCCTATCATCAGATCTCTTAAAATATCTTCCAGAGTTCTCACTTGTCTGACTGTGGCTTTAGGTTACATTTGTAGGACCAGTCACACTGTATCAGAGGATAATGATTAAATCGTGTATGTATCGTCCCCTGGAAAGGCTGTACTAGATTTACTTTTCCCAGTTCTTAATGTCATCAAAATACTTGGAATAGAGAAGTGCTGTCAGTGTGACCACCCCCATTAGACATTAAATAAAATGTCTCCACCTTTCTTTGAAACGGCACTGTGATGTCCATTTCAGGGCACTTGGCTTTCTTCACATCTGTAGAGGTTTGTGTTCCCAAGTTGCTTTCTAGCAGTGTTAAATCGGTTTGTAAGGCCACTCACAATATATGAGACTGCCAATTTCACTGTAGTGTCAGTCTGATCTCAGATTAAAAAATAAATAAGCCACCATGGTGGTTTACGCCTGTAATCCCTGCACTTTGGGAAGTCGAGGCAGGCAGATCACCTGAGGTAAGGAGTTTGAGACTAGCCTGACTAACATGCTGAAACTCCTACAAAAATTAGCTGGGCGTGGTGGCATGTGCCTGTAATCTCAGCTACTCAGCAGGCTGAGGCAGGAGAACTGTTTGAATCTGGGAGGCCAAGGTTGCAGTGAGCCGAGATCGCGCCATTGCACTCCAGCCTGTGTGACAGGGAGAGACTCTGTCTCAAAAAGAAAAAAATAAATACAAATTTAAAACTTGCTTATGGGCTGGGCGCGGTGGCTCAAGCCTGTAATCCCAGCACTTTGGGAGGCCGAGGCAGGCGGATCACAAGGTCAAGAGATTGAGACCATTCTGGCCAACGTGGTGAAACCCCCTCTCTACTAAAAATACAAAAAAATTAGCTGGGTGTGGTGGCGTGTGACTGTAGTCCCAGTTACCTGGGAGGCTGAGGCAGGAGAATTGCTTGAATCCGGGAGGCGGAGGTTGCAGTGAGCCGAGATCGCGCCACTGCACTCCAGCCTGGTGCCTGGCGACAGAGCGAGACTCTGACTCAAAAAAAAAAAAATTGCTTATTTAAGGGCTTCATATTATTTAATATGAGTATAAAAAATACTTAAATGGTAATATCAGTAGTTGTAATAGTAAACTGTTACCAATGTAATGCCTCTTTTTCACTTTGTCAATGGAGGACTCTCGTTGGGGAGATAGAGATTCAGAAGGCACCTGGAGAAAAGGACCTGAAGCAGATTCTGAATGGAGAAGAGGTCCACCAGAGAAGTAAGTAGAGTCGAGGAAAATAGTGCTGCTCCAGTTCCTATTAATACCTTACCATTTGTTTTAAAATTTGGTTTATTTTGTGGGGCAGGGGATTGGAGGGGGAAGGAAAGCCGTGAAGAATTGTGTGTATGTCTGATTTTGTGTGGGTTCGTTTTTTGTTTCTTGTTTTTTTTTGGGTCTGCCACCCAGGCTGGGGTGCAATGGCATGATCTGAGCTTACTGGAACTTCTCCCTCCTGGGTTCAAGTGATTCTTGTGCCTCAGCCTCTTAAATAGCTGGGATTACAGGTGTGTGCTACCACACCTGGCATATTTTTGAATTTTTTAGTAGAGATGGGGTTTTGCCATGTTGCCCAGGCTGGGTTTGACCTCTTGACCTCAAGTGATCTGCCCATCTCAGCCTCCTAAATTGCTGGAATTACAGGCATGAGCCGCTGCGCTTGGCCTGTGTTTTTGTTGTTTTGAGATGGCGTCTCACTTTGGAGTGCAGTGGCGTGATCCCTGCTCACTATAGCCTCGACTTCCCTGGGCTTAGGTGATCCTTCTGCCTCAGCCTCCTGAATAGCTGGGACCACAGGTGTGCTCCACCATGCCTGGTTAATTTTTTGTTTGTTTCTTTGTATTTGAGACAGTCTCGCTCTGTCACCCAGGCTGGAGTGCAGTGGCCTGATCTTGTCTCACTGCAGCCTCTGCCTCCTAGATTCAAGCAATTCTCATGGCTCCCAGGTAGCTGGGATTACAGATGCACACCGCCACACCCGGCTAATTTTTGCATTTTTAGTAGAGACTAGGTTTCACCATGTTGGCCAGGCTGGTCTTGAACTCCTGACTCAAGTGATCCACCCATCTTGGCCTGCTGAAGTGCTGGGATTACAGGCGTGAGCCACCACGTCTGGTTAGTTTTTGTGTTTGTTGTAGTGACAGGGTTTTGCCATGTTTCCCAGGATAGCGTCAAACTCCTAGGCTCAAGCAATCTTCCCACCTTGGCCTTCCAAAGTGCTGGGATTACAGATGTGAGCCACTGTGCCCAGCTACATGTCTTAATTTTAGTAGAAACAGGGTTTTGCCATGTTGGCCAGGGTGGTCTTGAACTCTTGACCTCAAGTGATCTGGCTGCCTTTACCTCCCAAAGTATTAGGATTAAAGGCATGAGCCACTGTATCTGGTCCATACTTAACTTTTAAAAAAGCATGTGAAAATAAAAAAAATCCTCAAAGGATCATACGGTTTTTTATTTTAGATATTTTTAATTGCTTTTGTTGCTGTGTAGGGAGTGGAGACGAGAAGGGCGAGATGAAGACAGGTCTCATAGAAGAGATGAAGAGCGGCCCCGGCGTCTGGGGGATGATGAAGATAGAGAGTCATCTCTTAGACCAGATGATGACCGGGTTCCCCGGCGTGGCATGGATGATGACAGAGGCCCTAGACGTGGTCCTGATGAAGATCGATTCTCTCGTCGTGGGGCAGATGATGACCGGCCTTCCTGGCGTAACACAGATGATGATAGGCCTCCTAGACGAATTGCTGATGAAGACAGGGGAAGCTGGCGTCATGTGGATGATGACAGACCACCTAGACGAGGACTGGATGAGGACAGGGGAAGCTGGCGAACAGCTGATGAGGACAGAGGACCAAGACGTGGGATGGACGATGACCGGGGGCCGAGGCGAGGAGGTGCTGAGGATGAGCGATCATCCTGGCGTAATGCTGATGATGACCGGGGTCCCAGGCGAGGGTTGGATGATGACCGGGGTCCCAGGCGAGGAGGGTTGGATGATGATCGAGGACCTTGGAGGAATGCTGATGATGATAGAGTTCCCAGGCGTGGTACAGATGATGACAGGGGCCCTTGGAGAAACATGGATGATGATCGGCTCTCAAGACGTGCTGATGATGATCGGTTTTCCAGACGGGGTGATGACTCAAGACCTGGTCCTTGGAGACCATTAGTCAAGCCAGGTAAAATTCTGTTTTCTTGAATATGCTTCAGTGTTCACCTGTAAAAGTGAAATTCAGATGGATAAATGTCAGGGCTGTATTGTTATTTTCCAGATAAACTGTTCTTTTATCTTTCCTTGAGTATCATTACAGGGACTTACCTGTCAAACATTTGCCTACAGAATACCACCATCCAAAACAGATCAGCAACCCAACCCTTCTCTCTTCTTTAGTGGTGTGCTCTTTATTTTCCTTCTGCTTTGTTGACTGCTTCTTTGAAGGCTCTTCCTGTACTAATCCCTTCAGTACTGGTGTGTTTTTCAGGTTTTGCTGAGAACCAGCCTCCTTTTAAAAATAAAACCAAAATGTACTTGATATATTTGTTTCTGCCAACCATGAAATTATGCTTGGAGGAACTCATTTTACTTTTTTTGAGACAGAGTCTTGCTTTGTTGCACAGGCTGGAGTGCAGTGGCACAATCATGGCTCACTGTAACCTTGACCTCCCAGGCTCTAGGGAGTCTCCCACCTCAGCCTCCTGAGTAGCTAGGACTACAGGCACACGCCACCACACCCTGCTAATATTTTATTTTTTTGGAGAGACGAGGTTTCACTATGTTGCCCAGGCTGGTCTCAAACTCCTGGGCTCAAATTATCCTCCTGCCTCTTCCTCCCAAAGTGAAGTGCTGGGATTACAGGTGTGAGGCACTGCACCCAGCCTCATGTTCTTTCTTAGCTCTGGGCCTGCTTGTTGTTTCACACTTTATTATTCGTGAGCAGTTGTATGCATGTCTGTGATGTGCGTCTATTACCATTATCTATCTATCTTTTTTTTTTTTCTTAAGACCGAGTCTCGCTCTGTCTCCCAGGCTGGAGTGCAGTGGTGCAATCCCAGCTCACTGCAACCTCCGCCTCCTGGATTCAAGTGATTCTCCTACCTTGGCTTCCCAAGTACCTGGGACTACAGGTACATACCACCACACATAGCTATTTTTTTTTTTTTTTTTTTTTTCTTTTTTTTTTTTTTAGAATAAAAAGAATGAAAGAGAGAAAGGAAGAGGAAGAGATTTTAGAAAAAGAGAGAAAAGGAGAAAGAAAGAAACAGCAAAAGAAAGAAAAAATGAAAGAGAAAGAGGAAGAGAGTTTAG
>CAUYQU010061186.1:0-11637 GCA_963574635.1 Cheracebus regulus | reverse complement strand
CCAGTTAGAATGGTGATCATTAAAAAATCTGGAGACAACAGATGCTGGAGAGGATGTGGAGAAATAGGAATACTTTTACACTGTTGGTGGGAGTGTAAATTAGTTAAACCATTGTGGAAGACAGTGTGGCTATTCCTCAAGGATCTAGAATAGAAATATCATTTGACCCAGCAATCCCATTACTGGGTATATACCCAAAGGATTATAAATTGTTCTGTTATAAAGACACATGAACACATGTTCATTGTGGCACTGTTTACAATAGCAAAGACTTGGAACCAACCCAAATGCCTATCAATGATAGACTGGATAAAGAAAATGTGGCATATACACACCATGGAATACTGTGCAGCCATAAAAAAGGATGAGTCCATGTCCTTTCCAGGGACTTGGATGAATCTGGAAACCATCATTCTCTGCAAACTGACACAGAACAGAAAACCAAACACCACATGTTCTCACTCATAAATGGGTGTTTAGCAATGAGAATACATGGACACAGGGAGGGGAACATCACACACTGCAGTCTGTTATCGGGTAGAGGGCTAGAGGAGGAATAGAGGGGAGTGGGGATTTTGGAGAGGGATAACGTTGGGAGAAATGCCTGATGTCAGTGACAGGGGGATGGAGGCCACAAACCACTATGGCACGTGTGTGCCTATGCAACATTCCTGCATGACGTGCACATGTACCCCAGAACTTAAAGTAGAATAAAAAAAATTGATAAATGTAATTGCAGTTAGTTTTTGACCTATAAGTTCACAGATTACATTCTCATTTTTAAAGATATAAGTTATTTTAAAATATCTTAGACATTCAAAATTATAAAAGATGCTGCCTTAGATAATATTTTGCTGGCAATATCAAACAGAGATCTGGATAATAGGTTGATTAACTTTATGAAACTGACATGTACCAGCAAAAATAGTCACTCACTGGCAGCCAATTATTTGGGAGTACACAGAGGGAGATTCCCTGATTGAGCATTATTATTTTTTCTCTCAATAACTAAACGTCTCATTTAGGGAGAAATTTTATGCCAATTACTGAAAATTACCTTAGTGAAAATAAAAGGAGAGTTGGCCTGCTTTCACTTCATAAACCTCATTGTTACATTTACATTTTTCAAGGAGAGTTTTCTTTTTCCTCAGATACAGAATAGCTATTTTTTAAATGTGAAATTAACTTTTAATTTTCCTACTGGCTTATTCTCTCTTTCTGTATCTTTCTCTATGTCTCTATCTCTGCAGTTATTACTATGTTAAACAGTAGTAAATTATGTATAATTACATATTTTAATGCTTAAACTCATTGGATCAATGATTTAATAGAACTCTTGAACTGACGCTTGGTATGTTATGTTTAAATATGTTGTTTCCTAGAAGTTTACAGTTTAATTGCTGTAAAAATTTGTGTGAATTACATACTAGTGAGTATTCCTTCACTATAAAATATATAGGCTACATTACTAGGTAGTAATCTAGTCCCATGAATTATCCATAGTGAAATTAAGCTTTTCACTAATGCCAGCATCAGTGCTGTGATCTGAATGTTACTGTCTCCCCAAAATTCATAAGTTGAACTTAATACCCAATATGATAATATTAACAGATGGGGCCTTTAAGAAGGAATTAGGTCATGAGGGCTCTGCTATCTTGAATGGTATTAGTGCCCTTATAAAAGAGGTTTCAGAGAGCTGTCACATCCCTTCCATCATGTGAGGACACAGCAAGAATGTGCTGTCTGTGAGGAACAGGTCCTCACCAGACACCAAATCTGCTAGTGGTGTAATCTTGAACTTTTCAGCATCCAGAATTGTGACTAATAAATTTATGTTTTTTATAAATGACTCAGTGTGTTGTTTAGTAATTACCCATTAAGGACTAGGTCAGTGAGGATGGTATGCATCTAGTAAGGTGCAAAATTATAATTTCTCTATTTCATCACCCAATAAAAGCAATCAGCCTGTCCCTCTAAATTATTTTCCTACAATTCCTCTTATATTCTATAATGCTGAAATTCCATTTCATTAACAGAGCTCCAACTAGAATTTTTCATAAACATAATGTAATGTAAAGGAAGATGGCATTAGGACATGTGAACTTGATAAAATTTTGAAATACTTTGGATACATACTTCTGTCCAAAGGGAGATTTTAGGGAATTGTCTAGGAAATATAGACACTTCTTTTCGTATTTCTCTTTGGTGTTTCCCCTGTTTTATCTTCTATAAAACTGTACCCATTGCTTAGATCAACTAAACACAATGTGCTGTTCACTGACCCTGAACTCATCAGGAAAATATCCATAAGAATAAAAACTAGGCCATTTTCCTTGACTAAAAAAAAATTAAATAAATAAAAAATTGGAATATCACATGGAACGATAATCAGTTAAGAGACCTAAAGTACACTTCATAGCACCAGCTTTTTCTGTATATGTGACTTATTTTTTTAAATAAGAAACTGAAATTGTAGATAAAGTCTGAATATATTGATAAAAGACAAATTTTTAACATTCTCTTTATCTAATGATAAGTTGGGATTCTTTGACAGTGCAGATAAGTTAGCGAACAAATAAATATTAATTGATCCACACTGCTGGTGTCTTTATTAAATTGATGCTTTGAATGAAGAAGCACTGTAATACAAATATGTTAGAATTGAAGCCTAATTTGAGACATTATACTCAGAGATTCATAATTACCAAGAAATCCTTTTGGGAAGTTTTATTAAACTTGCAGGAGATAGTCTATAGTTTCAGGGCAGAGTTGGGTTAGCAGATATGGCTGCTTGAGAGGCTATGAAATGTGTGCTACTTCCAGAATGACTTTTTATATGTGAATAAAAAACCACACCCTGGAACATCTCAAGGCATGATTTTTTTTTGTAATTGGTGGATAGATGATAAAAGCAAAGCAATGTTGTACAAATAACACTGCACTGGGAACTGAAAAACTTGGTTTCTAATGGGGTGCCCTGCATAAATCATTCAATTTTTCAGTCGCCTTCTTTATTTGTAAAGAGGTGGTAGGGATGAGAAATGTATGTTAAAAAGAGTTTATCTCTTTCCAGAAAGATAAGTCCATTATTCCAAACAAAATTGGTGGTATTCCTGTTATTGAAAAATAGATGAAACTTTTCAGAGCCACTGTGTACAGCAGTACTGACTATACAATGTACAACTAAAAGGAAATACATTAACATTGACTAATGTAAATTGTTGTGGCTCTTCTGCAGAAATGGGGCAGACTTCTCTACACTCAGAATGTGGTTTGGATTTGAAAGACTGATGACACCACATGTGCACACACACACACACACACACATGCACACACACACACACGAAGTCATGAACAAGTTTATTACTAGATAGCGAAGATTTCAAGGAATAGCAAGGTGACTCCTGAGATCGTCTGAAAATGCCTTGATAGATTAGGGAAAAGAAATGGCTTGGGGTTTTTATGTGGTTAGGGCCAGGGTTAGGATTCTTGCACACAGGCTGGAGTCTGTGTGGTTTGAACATCTGCTGGCATCAAAAATGAAGGATCACCCCAGCCTTCTTATCAGTTTGGCAAGATATGGGGAAGTGTGGGAAGGAGAAATGGTGGAACTTGAAATGTGTCAGCAGTGAAACCTCAAAAATGAAGCCAACCTCTACATTAAAGACATGGATGGTGTTTACCAACGTCATGCAAGTTGACAGTCCTGAATTTATATATATTAAAAAAAGCTTAAATTTTTATAGTATTTTTATTGCTATATAATAATTGTGTATATTTATTTATGGGGTACACATGATATTTTGATACATGTATATAATGTGTTACAATCAAATCAAGATAATTGGGATATCCATCACAATTATTTATCATCTCTTTGTGTTGGAACCATTCCAAATATTCTATTTTAAAATATACAATAACTTATTGTTATATAGTATTTTTTATTTCATGAAACATTTCTGCCTACATGTGGACTCCACAGTTTCATCTCCTGATTTCATGGATGATGGTACCGAGACTTTGAGAGGTATGTTTTTAATATATAATCATAGCTAGTAATCCAAAAGTATTAGGGTATTACTGAAAATGCTTCTTAGTTGAGGAATTACTATGTTTGAGTCTACAGTTATTCTATTGTACAGCGGAAAGAAAAGAACATATAACCCCACATCTGGAGCTCGACAATATGTTTTCATAGTTGTGCAGTTTATTCCACAGACTATCACTAAGACTGTATTGAATTCAAAGCATTATTTTTAGGTGCTGAGGAAATACAGAGTCATAAAAACTGGCACTAGACTTCTAGGAGCTTAGTGTACGTTATTTGAATAATCACCTAATGATAAATTCACTTAGTGTAGGATGCGAATGTAGATAATTCAAGCCTACAGAAAACACTCTCTTATGTTAATTTACCATAAAATTAGTTAAAATCTTTGCTTATTTACTTTCAAAGTTTCCACTTTAATTTTTTAGACTGTATTGATTGCAATAGCTATGCCCACAGCAAATAAGCAACTTAAATATTCTGAAGTCCAAGTAAGACAGAGACAATGAATTATTAGATATTGTGTTTCATATTACAAATTATAATGTGGTATTGAGTATACTACATTCTAAACTCATATATGATTCAAAAGAAAAGCATTAACTAATAGATTATTTTAAATATTTTCTGGATTTTATTGTAAATGTTAATTCATATTGTTGTATGACATTTGATGACAACTGAGGTACATTAAAACTTTATTTTTATCATTGATATTTTATAGCATTTATACATTTTTTTTCTTGTCACCACCAGAATAAAATTTTGGGCCAAAGTTAAAATGATTTTTAACTTGAATTTGCTTGACATTAGAAAAATTAATATAGTATTATTGCTGTGATACTAACAGTTTTCACTATAATAGACAATAGAGGAATTATTTGATTATAAAAATTGAAACAAATATTATTGATGCCTCTGTCTAGTCTAGTCAATAAATATCTCTTAGATTATATATGTAGTATACCAATCCTTCCAGTAATTTAGTGTATGTGAAAGCTAAAAGTTTAAACGAAAATAGAATGAGACTAAATTGTGACTATTCATAAGAAAAGTTATTAAAATAAAATTATGACTTCCAGTTTCAGGTGGAAACTTTCCATTCTTAAGACCTGAAATAGTCAAGCACAGAAAATAAAGCATATATACCTTGCTTCAGGAACAATAGCAAGGTAACACTGTATTTTTTCAAATCTAGGATGCCATCAATTATAAGATACACTGTATTTCTGCACCAAGAAAGAAAAAATAACTATCTATTAAACTCTGACATGCCATCAATTTTAAGGGGCATACTGATTTCAGAGATGCTAAATTATAAAAAAAATCAATGAAATATGGCATATCCTAAAATATTGGAACATTTTGCAACATTAATGTGAAAGATATCTACACTCAGTCCTGTCCAAGACTTGGTGATTAAGGCACCAAATGGATCTTATTAAAATCAGTATCTCCTGTACGTTAGTTACATTTGTAGCAATGTTTCAAATGAAGTTTTTAGCATGAACAACAAAGAGAGATTCATAATACGGTTTCACTGTGTACGTTAAAAATCTTGTTTCCTCCCTCCCCCGTTATCTAGTGTTTATTTTTATACAATTAGTTCTGCATGGATTGCTTGAATTTACCTTAGCTACTTGATTTGGCTATATTTTCTGCACAAAATGACAGCACATGCTTATTATCTCTCCTAGGACTTAGAAGTACAGGGAGGATCAAGATACAAGCAGGTTATGGCAAAAACTCACACAAAATGAAGTATCATCATATAGGTTAAGATTGAGATCTGAAGGGAAGTAAACATGATGGAAAGTAATATGAAAAGCTGAGTCCTCCATTCTCTCTAAAATCCTCAGACTGAATTCTAAAGTTATAGTACTCACAAAGTTACCCTTGAATGATCACCAAGGAATGCAGTCCCAGAAATATTATAAAACAACTAGGGTAGAAATGACTTGTTCCCTGGCCGAAGACCACCAGGTTCCAATCTGTAAGTAAATGATCAGGTTTCTAAAAGAGTAATTTGATAACTAATTTTTAGGCATCAAAATTCACAGTACGATGTATGCTTTTTTTCTAGAGGTAAGTATTGAATCCACTGGACCCTAGAGAAGACTTAACTCATAAAAAGGAAAAGAAATAATTGCCTCAAAATACCCAGAAAAATGTGACAGCATCCATCCATACCTTTAGTGCAAAATAAATGGTATTTTCCATGGCTATCTCGTCATTTCACAAAAATGTATTTTATTTGACTTTTACAATGAAAAAATTTAAGAATAACCCACTCAAATATTATTGTTCTCTCCTATTGTATGTGCTAGATATTTTTTCTTTATCATGGTGGTCCATACCCTATAATATCAGTGCCATTTTTATATCTTTTCAAACAAATCCACTTATTGAATTAGAGATATTAAGAAAAACAAATTATGAAAGGAGTAGATCTAGTAGATGGAATAGGAAATGAGCTGAAATTAAAACCACCAGAGACTAGTAGGCATTGAGAAATAACTAAGAGAAGAAATGAAAGAATGTGTAAACAAGGTAATTAACAAAAACTTCTCTTTGCAACAATATAGGAATGTTTCTCTGTTGTTCATTTACTGAGGTTCCAGGTATAGAATTTGTCACTTTTTTAGAAGGTTAAAATATGATGCTGTGACCAGGAAACAATCGTCCCTTAGTGACCCTTATTTCTTTAAAGTTTTATCAAAATTGTGACTACTATTTCTGTTGTCCCTAAAGCAACACAAAATTTCTTGTTTTGTTAAAGACGTCTAAGTTAGGGATGTTTTGTTCTCTGGAATTCAATTACTGCTGTGTTCTTCTTTTTAATAAAACATGCCGAAGTTAAAAAACAGCATGGCCACAGGAGAAGCATTAGAGAAAGCTGCACAGCTGAAAGTAAATTAAAAAAAATAAATTATGAGCACAACAGGATGCTAATATTCCAGTACCTGTTTTTGTACTCTATGCTATGCCTTCAGGTCAGGGCCAGTCATTTTCTTCAACCTGGTTGTTACCCCTATTTAAACTGTGAAATGAATCTCCTGTGATGCTACCTAGAAATACCATCACCTTTCACTTACTCTTTTAGAAATCATTGGTTTTTTCTTCCCAAAATGCCATGTTTGCATTTTTTTTAAGTTTGTGGGCCACGGATTAGCATTCTATTTTATTATTTGCCTGATTAAAGGAGAATGGGGAAGTATGTGTGTGTGTGTGTGTACTGAGGGAGAGGGTAGTTCTTGAGCAACCATTAAAAAATTACTCGGAATTAACTATGTCAGATGAGTGTTCAATAACTATATCAAAAAATAACAAGCTCGTTAATTTTTTACTCCTGCCTTTCCATGGCTTTTTTAAAAATCCATCTTCTGAAGAATTTATCCTTTGAGTTACAAGTAATTCAATTACACTCTTTAAGTTATCTTAAAATGTACAATTAAGTTATTATTGATTATAGTCACCCTATTGTGCTATCAAATAATAGGTCTTATACATTCTTTCTATTTTTCTTGTACCCATTAAGCATCCTTACCTTCCATGCAACTCAGCACTACACTTCCTAGTCTCTGGCAACCATCCTTCTACTATGTCCATGAATTTAATTGTTTCAATTTTTTGAACCCCAAAATAAGAACATGTGATATTTGTCTTTCTCTGACTGGATTATTTTATGTAACAGAATAATGCCCACAGCAAATAAGCAACTTAAATATTTTGATGCATGTTGTTGCAAATGACTGGATCTTATTCTTTTTATGACTAAATAGCACTCCACTGAGTTTATGTACATTTTCTTTATCCATTCATCTGTTGATGGACACTTAGGTGGCTCCCAAATCTTAGCTACTGTGAAAAATGTCTCAACAAACACGGGAGTGCATGTTCATGTCAATACTCTAATTTTCTTTTTTGGGAATATATACCAAGCAGTGGAATTACTGAATCTTATAGTAGCTCAATTTTCAGTTCTTTGAGGAACCTCCAAACTGTTCTCCATAATGGTTGTACTAATTAATTCTCACTAACATTGTATGGGGTTTCCCTTTTCTCCACATTATTTCCAGCATTTATTCTTACCTGTGTTTTGGATATAAGTCATTTTAATTGAGGTGAGATGATAGCTCATTGTAGTTTTGATGTGCATTTCTCTGATGCTCGATGATGTTGAGCAACTTTTCATATGCCTGTTTGTCATTTTATGTCATCTTTGAAGAAATGTCTATTCAGATATTTTGCCCATTTTTTAATCAGATTATTGAATTTTTTCTGTAGAGTTGTTTGACCTCCTTATATATTCTGGTTATGAATTCCTTCTCAGATGAGTAGTTTGCAAATGTTTTCTCCATTTCTGTGGATTGCCTCTTCACTTTGATGATTGTATCCTTTACTATGCAGAAGCTTTTTAATATCACGTGATTCCACTTTACAAGTTTCGCTTTGGTCGCCTGTGTTTGTGGGATATTGCTCAAGAAATCTTTGCTCAGACCACTGTCCTGGAGCTTTTCCTCAATGTTTTATTGTAGTAGTTTCATGATGTGAGGTCTTAGATTTAAGTATTTAATCCATTTTTATTTGATTTTCATATATGGCAATAGATAGGAGCCTAGCTTCATTCTTCTACATGCGGATATCCAGTTTTCCTTGCATCATTTATTGATGAGACTCTCTTTTCCTCAGTATGTGCTCTTGGCATTGTCAAAAAATGAGTTAACTGTAGGTGTGTGGATTTGTTTCTGGGTTCTCTATTCTGTTTCACTGTTCTGTGTGTCTGTTTCTATGTCAGTACTTGGCTGTTCTGGTTACTATATCTCTGCAGTATAATTTGAAGTCAGGTAATATAATTCCTCCAGGTTAGTTCTTTTTGCTTAGAATACCTTTGGTGCTTCTGTGTCTTTTGTAGTCCCATCTAAGTTTTAGAATTATTTTTTCTATTTCTGTAGAGAATGTCATTGCTATTTTGAAAGGGATTGCATTTGATCTGCAGATTGCTTTGTGGACAATTTTTAACAGTATGGACATTTTTAAGAGTATTGATTCTTCTAATCCATGAACATGGAAATTTTTTTCCATTTTTTTATGTCTTATTCAATTACTTTCATCTGTGTTTTATAGTTATCATTATAGTGATTTCACTACTTTGGTTAAGATAATTCCTATGTATTTAGTTTTATGTGTGGCTATTGTAAATGGGATTACTTTTTAAATTTCTTTTTCACATTAGTCACTGTTGGTGTATAGAAATGCTACTGATTTTTATATATCGATTCTATATCCTGTAACTTTACTGAATTTTTTTATCAGTTGTAAAGACTTTCTTGTGGAGTCTTTAGGTTTTTCAAAATATAAGATCTTATCATCTGCAACCAAGTATAATTTGAATTCTTTTCCAATTTGAATGCCTTTTATATCTTCTTCTCATCTGATTACTGTAGCTACAACTTCCAATACTATGTTGAATAACAGTGGTAACAGGGAGTATCCTTGTCCTGCTCCAGATCTTAGAGAAAAAGCTTTTAGTTTCCCTCCATTCAGTATACTAGTTGTAGGTTTATCATATATAGCTCATTATGTTGGTGTATATGCCCTTCCATCCTCAGTTTTTTCAGAGCATTATCATGAAGGAATGTTGAATTTTATCAAATGCTTTTGCAACATCAATTGAAATAATCATATAGTTTTTATCCTTCATTCTGTTGATATGTATGATGAATCACATTAACTGATATGCATATGATGAACCATCCTTCCATCCTAGGGATAAATCCCACTTGACCATGATGAATGATCTTTTAAGGTATTGTTGAATTCGGTTTGTTGGTATTTTGTTGAGGACTTTTACATCAATATTCATCAGAGATATTTGCTTGTAGTTTTCTTTTTCTCATGTGACTTTTTCTGGTTTTGGTATCAGGGTAATACTGGCATAGAATGAATTTGGAACTATTCCTTCTTCCTCTATTTTTAGGAATAGTTTGAGTAGCATTGATATTAGTTCTTTAAATGTTTAACAGAATTCAGCAATGAAGCCATCAGGTTCCAGGCATTTCTTTACTAAAAGTCTTTTTATTACAGCTTTGATTATGTCACTTGTTATTGGTCTGTTAACGTTTTGGATTTTTTCCTGGTCCAATCTTGATACATTGTATGTATCTACGAATTCGTCCATTTCTTCTGAAAAATCCAATTTATTGGCTCATAGTAGCCTCTAATAATCCTTTGCATTTCTGCAGCGTCAGTTGTAATGTCTCCTTTTTTATTCCTGATTTTATTTATTTGGATCTCCTCTGTTTTTTTCTTAATTTGTCTGATTAAAGGTTCATCAGTTTTGTTCAACTTTTCAAAAACACAACTTTTTGTTTCATTGATCTTTTGTTTGTTGTGTTTTGTTTTTTTCATTTCATTTACATTTATTTCTGCTCTGATATTTATTATTTCTTTTCTTCTACTAATTTCAGGTTTAGTATACTCTTGCTTTTCTGGTTCTTTAAAGTGCGTCATTAGATTATTTACATTTTTCCACTTTTTTGATATTGGCACTTTTAACCATCAACTTCGCTATTCGTACTGCGTTTTTGTATCCAGTAGGTTTTAGTATGTTGTTTTTCCATTATCACTGATTTCAAAAAATGTTTCAATTTCCTTCTTAATTTATTCATTGACCTACTGGTCATTCAGGAGCATATTGTTTAATTTCCATGTAATTTTATAGTTTCTAAAATTCCTTAGGTTATTAATTTGTTGTGTTATTTTGTTGTGGGAAGAGAAGATACTTTTAATATTATTAAATTTTTATCAATCTTTCAGTACTTGTCTTTGAGAAGTATCCATGTGCTGAGGAAAAGAATGTGTATTCTGCACCTCTTGAAGGAAATGTTCTGTAAATATCTATTGGATCCATTTGGTCTGTAGTGCAGATGAAGTCTGATGTTTCTTTGTTGATTTGTTGTCTGGAAGATCTGCCCAAAGCAGAAAGTGGGGTGCTGAAGTGTCCAGCTATTACTTTATTGGGACATAGCTCTCTCTTCAGCTCTAATAATACTTGCATCATACATCTTGGTGCTGCCATATTAGGTACGTACATATAAATTGTTATATCATTTTGCTGAATTGACTCCTTTATCATTATATAGTGACCTTCTTTGTCTCTTCTTATAGTTTTTGTCTTGAAATCTATTTTGTCTGATACAAGTATAGTGATGCCCACTCTTTTTTGGTTCCCATTGGCATGGAATATTTTTTCTGTACCTTTATTTTCAGCCTGTATGTGTCTTTATAGGTGAAGTGTGTTTCTTACTAGCAACAGATAAATTGGTCTTGTTTTTCATCTATTTAGCCAGTCTGTCTTTTGATTGGAGAATTTAATTCATTTACATTCAATGTTATTATTGGTAAGTAAGGACTTACTCCTGCTATTTTGTTATTTGTTTTCTGGTTTTTTTTTTTTTTTTTTTTTTTTTTTTTGTTTTTTGTTTTTTTTATTTTTTTTTTCAGGGTTATTGTATTTTAGGTTTTTTTATTGTATAATTTATTTTTTTTGTTTTTTTTTTTTATTTTTGAACATTTGAATTTTT
>CAUYQU010061181.1:0-10798 GCA_963574635.1 Cheracebus regulus | reverse complement strand
AATAGAAATTTCATTTGACCCAGCAATCCCATTACTGAGTATATATCCAAAGGATTATAAATCATTCTATTATAAAGACACATGCACGCATATGTTCATTGCAGCACTGTTTACAATAGGAAAGTTCTGAAATCAACCCAAATGCCCACCGATGATAGACTGGACAGGGAAAATGTGGCACATATACACCATGGAATATTACGCAGCCATCAAAAACGATGAGTTTGCGTCCTTTGTAGGGACATGGATGAACCTGGAAACCATCATTCTCAGCAAACTGACACAAGAACAGAAAATCAAACACTGCATATTCTCACTCATAGGCAGGTGTTGAACAATGAGAACACATGGACACAGGGAGGGGAGCATCACACACTGGGGTCTGTTGCAGGGAAATGGGGAGGGGAAGCCGGGGTAGGGAGGTTGGGGAGGGAAAACTTGGGGGAAATGCCAGATATAGGTAACGGGGGGAAGGAGGCAGTAAACCACATTGCCTTGTAGGTACCTATGCAACAATCCTGCATGATCTGCACATGTGCCCCACAACCTAAAGTACAATTAAAAATAAAAAATAAATAAAATAAACATCAAAAAAGAAAAGAAAACAATACACCCTTTACCTTAGTATCCCTGGGAGGAAAGGAGAGTGACATGCCAGTGCTTTGAAATATATATATCCCTAAAAAGAGCTATTTGAAGCTGCAGTAAAGTTTGGTTAAAGATAGTGAGCTAGTATGTAGGTATACACCAATTAATCATCCTAATGATAAAATGATAAAAGGCATACCACCTAGTTGTTTGGATTCCCAAAGAAACATTCATATTCAGAGTATAGTAAAGAATTGAAGAAAAGTCCTCTGTTTTAATATCATGAAGTGGAAGAGAGGACGAATGACCTAGGATCACAATACATCAAATATTTAAAGAGGTTTCCCTAATACAAACTATATAGAGACAGCCCCATAAGTTTGATAAATATACACAAGTGCTATGTTTGTTATAGTCTTAGTAGAAACATTTCCATGCATCAGGTGAAAAAAAAAACACTGAAGTGCTTTTATTAAACAATAGACAGAACCTGATAAAAATAAAGGCCACTGTGTGCGATATCTTTGCACACCAGTGGTAGAACACGGTTTTAATTCCAATTCATCATGGTAATAGAACCACCATGAAAGCCTAGTCACTTTCTGGAAAGCAGTTTGAAAGAATAAAGAGTTTCTAAACCTTATTTTTCTCTTAAGAGAAGAGAATGCTACTCTAAGAAAATTATTTCCCAATTATCTGATATCCACCTGAAGCCTGGCAGCTGCCACCTCATTCTCTATGCCTGCCGGCTGTTTTGTAGTCAGGTTTGTTTGCAGACATAAATAATAGCATAATATAATTTCTTGGTAAATGTGATCATTTCTTCCCATAATATTTACTTTTCAAGTCCATGTAACAGACTGAAAAATTTACTTAAAATTCAGTCACACATAGCTGAGAAATGAAAAAATACTGACTGTTATGACTTGCAATAAATAATGAAATATAACATAATAAATCACACTAAAAAATTGTAAAGACTACAACTACAAATCTCCTAGAAACATGTAATTGCATTTGTCTACCAAGTTTCTTAATCTACCCATGAGCTGCAAGACGGACATAGAAATAACACATAATAGTGACCTTTACATAAATAAATTATATTTCTCTTTAATGTTTCCTGTATCCAAAAGCACCTAAAAACATTAAAGGTGCTTGGTACTTTTAATTTATCCATTTTTTAAATGCACTGGCAACATTGCAATACTTCTCATAGTTTAAAAATTCCTACATTTTATAACCACTTATGTACCTGGTCACTCAAATTGACAGGCATAGAGCAAAGCAGATTTTTTTCAATGGGTGGAATGAGAATGAAAATAAAAATCTATCTACCAGAAGAATTGATTCTTAATGGAAAAAAAAACCACAAACCTCTCTCCCCTTAACACTCTCAGTTGACTGATAAATCATAGATCAAAATCCTTCCTATAAAATATTGAAGGCAACCCTCTTCAGGTCCATACTTATGCTTTAATGATTTGTGCATACTAAAGGCTATTTGAATCTAAAATAAATTCAGAAAGTTATCCCAGGATCCAATTTTCTGCATGCCAAAGGCCATCTGCTCAGTAGGTCTATAATCTTGAGAGAGAGAGAGAGAGAGAGAGAGAGAGAGTGTGTGTGTGTGTGTGTGCAGAGAGAAAGACAGAGATTTGCTCACATCATGTTGCCTATCAATTTCTCCAGGAAAGTAGGTATAGAGATTATTTTGTACATATTTGTGTATTTTTTCAATAAATATTTAAAAATTAAGAAGTTAACAGATCTTAGAATGTAAACTAAAGATGGAAGCAATTAGTTTTTCTCAGGTAGTAATACTGATTACTAAGCACACAAAAATGATTTCAACATACTGTCCATATAACATATGTGGAACTGAAAAATACTGCCAAGTAAGCTCTTTTATGTATGCTATGTTTCCAAAGCCATTATTTTGGTTGGATATATATATTTCTTCTTTTTTCACTCATTTTTAGTTATGTATTCATTGAAGGAATAGCCAAATGGATTAAAAACCACTGGTAAACATCCTGGATATCTTGAAAACACAAATCAAATGCACTACATAATACTCAACTTGCTGGTTGCTGAATTTCTTTGTCTTTATCTCTGAATCCTCCTATGTTCTTGTTTAAACCTCTTTTCTTAATTCCAAACTTTGCTTAAATTTCCTATCTTTCCCAGACTATTACTTTCTCTAATCTGTTAACTGAAATTAGCAGAATGTGCTCAGGGGAAAGAATGGTTACTGATACCATGTTCATGTTTCTGAATTAACCTGTCTTGGACTCTGAATCACAATTCTTCACTTCCTAGTTAGCTCCTGGATCCCTCCAAATTGTTGTAAACGAGTGAGTTAGAAGGAATGTGCCATGCTCTGAGTTCCAAATTAAGAGTCCTTTATTAATTAGTCAGCAGCCAAGAGAAGGCTAACGCTCAAAATTCTCTCGGCCTGAGGCAGGGCCTTGATTATCTTTTATACCTTGATTTAGGTAAGGGAGGGGGTACCTAGCTGAAGTGGAATTTTACAGAAGCAGAAAAGCAGGTTAGAGGAAGGGACTGCAGGCACAGGTGATTTCTGCAAAATTTAATGATCAAAGAAAAACAGGAGTGATCAGGCTCCTTTCACACAATGATCAAAGGCAAACCTTTTTCTTACAATAGCAGTGGGGAGGTATGCCAAGCAGAATGCGGCACAATGGTTACAAGTGTTAAGAACAGTACCTTCAATGCTTCTAAGTGCAGCATGACCCAGTTAGGCACCCAAAGGGGCTGTGGTAAGGAGAGGGAAGCTATGTTGGAGTTTACAGCTAAGATGGAGTCAGTGATGCTCACCCACGGTAGGTTATTACAAAATTAATATTTAATAATATTTTTCAACTCTTCTAATGGACTTCAGCAAAAAGACTGATCCAAATCACCTAAACTTTCATTCTGGAAAGTCTAGCTAATTTTTACATACCTGAGAGCATTTCAAGGCACTGGGGTTTGTGCAGAGAGCTAAGTTCCACAACACACATTTCTTCTTGCTAGAAGAATGGGTCTCCATTTTCATGTGGGTTTTCAGATGCACTTTCCCAGTCACCAATTTAACACATACCAACCCCATCAAAAATGGAGGTGGCATGAGCTCACACTAACTGGTTTTGATTTTTCTTTTTGGTTCTGTTTCAAAATAGAGTTTCCCTTGCTTTTCAGAGGTTCCACTATACATGTTCCATTGTAATCAGTGTTTCAATGTGTTTGTAGCGACTAGTGGATTTGCACATCAGTTCTGGTGCTCATCATGCCTGAACTTTGGAATTTGATTTCTAAATTCTAAATTCTCCATTTTATTGCTTCTAGTATAGAAATATATTGTCACCGGGTTAGACATTTCTTTGCAATCCTGCTATAGATCATCTATTTCACTTTACTTTTTAGCCTTTCTCATCATGTTCTGTTACATTTTAATTGATCCTGCTGAATTTTCTGTTCAACTTGATATTCTCAACAGGATTTGGGGACTATTATTTTAAAGGCTATATCTTCTAGCATATTATTATGAATAATAAATGCATTACAATTGTCCCCTGGACTCTGCAAACATGTAATTTCTAGAAAGAGAGTTTCCTTGTGAGTCTTCCTATGATACTCTTTTATCTTGATCTGCCTTATACATACCCATGACACGTTTCACTTTTTCTCTTGATGCTTTATTTGGCCAGCTAAGATTTATGGTAAATATTTATTTATACAGAGTTAATGTGTTGCATCCTCTACTTGGATGCTGGCTCCAATACATTTTTGTGTTATGTACATTTTTGACCAGTTGATATGCACATTGTTTTCTCACCTTCTTAAGGAACCATGTCTGCTGCATAGTTGAACTATCAGTGGGAGTATGCTAACTCCTACCTGGAACTGTGGGATCTTTTCATGGCCTAGTTATCTTATATTTTACATACTTAATATTTAAATTTAGTATTTATTCCAGCATGAGTTTTAACTATGAATAATAGAGTCTATTCTAAAATTTCTTGTTTACTTGGAATCGGTTCTGTGCTACCCAGGATGCCATCAAGTCCCCAAAAATTCCTGCCACTTTCTTCTCCCCCACCACAATTCTCATTTCACTTTCAGAAGATTTCCATTTTCCATATCTGAGGGGATGCAGAGAAAGGGGAGACTTTGGGGCAATGCCTAGCCACCACAAAGAACACCCTGAGTGCTAGAAAACTAGGTGTGTTTATATTTCCTTCTGATATGAATCCTGGGTCTCTAAGTTATTAGGAACTACAGAAGTAGGTACAGAGTTTTAAAAACCTCTTTTTAGGAAGTCTCTTTTGCAAGCAATAAAATTCAGGTGAGCAATTGAGTGAATTGTGGCATGTGTGAGTGTGTGTCTTTGTGTAAGATTAGGTTCATCTGCATTACAGACTCTGGAGCCCTCCAAACAAATCCAGCTGTATGCAGTTTTCCCGTTAAACATACATAGATTCTAGCCTATAGCATGCAACAGGTTCTGTCATTTTGTTGTAATTCAAATTATCTTTATCCGGTAAATACATTTTATGAATGCATTCATCAAAATGTCATATTTTATTTTATGATGAAATTTTTTTATTTTTAACATCAAGGAAATGAAAATATTTTTTATTATCAATGATACAACAAAGTTTTATTGACAGCATCTTTTCTTTCTTTAGTATGAAAGAAAAAAGTGATATATAAAACAAGTGAGTATGTTTTAGTTGATTAGTAAATGATTTTATAAAACAAGATACACCCATCTATGGATAATAGAGTGAACCTAATATTTGTGTTTTCTAATGTCATTTCTAAATAAATATCATTAACCTTACACATAATTTTACATGAAGCCCGATTCTTAGAGTAATAGTGGCATCATTTTCTATAACAGTTTTCTATTTTTACATGGTTTTAAAAACTATTTTTCCCTACCTCATAAGGATAGTATCCTAGTCAGAGTTCTATCACTATAACTCAAAAAATAGCGTTAGTGAAATAAAATACTTTAGGGGAGCCAGGAAACCTAAAGCCAGCTCTTCCAGAAGGTTTTATTTAACTCATGGATCCTGTATTAATGTTTATTATGTCTTTCAAATTAATATTTTTCAACTCTTCTAATGGACTTCACCAAAAAGACTGGCCAAAGTTGCGTAATCTTTCTTTCTGGAAAGACAAACCAAGTCTAGCTCAATTTTACATACCTGAGAGCATTTCGAGGCGCTGGGGTTTGTGCAGAGGGCTAAGTTCCACCTACTACACAAGAGAAGAACAAAGACATTTCAAGAGTACAGGCCTTCTCTCCTCCATTCATGTTTCCCTCTCATGTTACTCCTGTGATTCTGTGATTCCATTTCTCTGGCCCTTGCTGAAATTCTGATCAGTGCCCCAAAGTTTCTATTACTCATGTCTCCACCAAGTATTTTCCAATATTACTTTACCCAAGTAGATTTGAGACATCCTGGCTTTCACACACACACAAAATTGTAAGTTTAATTTCAGGGCAGGAATCATGACTTGTTTTCTTTCCCAACTAGAGCCATTTACCCAGTGCTAACTACACAGTATGAAATTAACATTTGTTGCAGAAATGGTGGAAGCTGAAGCACCTGGGGTTACAATCTTCAGCAAAAGTTACACTACTGGGATTCAAACTTACATGAGTCAAACTTCAAAGCTTGTGCTGTTTTGGTATAGGTTTTTATCATTCTGCTACTTTTTTGGCAATGGGTGAGTATTCTCATCTCTTCATTTAGTAAAGGAATATGATTCAAACTCAACTTGCTCCATAAAGAAGTTAAACAAATTAACTGAGTTTTTACAAATGTTACTGTGGTTATCCATACAACAGTCAGAATAAAACCCAGATCTGACCTTTAAAAAGATGTGTCAAAAAATTCAATGGGAATTTTTCTGTTTGAACTTACTGAATTCATTGAAAACAAATAATGGTATTATTATGATTTGAAATATGTGACTATATCAGGATCTGAAAAAAATCATGAGATTTAACCTTCTCACAATGGAATGTTCACCTGAGCAGTACTGCTCGGATAGAATCAAAATGAAATGCCAACTAGCACATCGACAGTAATTGGCCATCGCATTAGAGAAACTTGGATTGAAATTTCACATAAATATCTCTGTGGTTTTTGGCAGCTTAATTAACTAATCATATCTTTAGTTTCCTAATTGCCTAATTATTAGTTTCCTAATTCCTATTTAGTAAACCTTAGTTTCCTAATTGCCAAATAAGACTGACAATACTTATATGTTTGTGTGTTTGTGTGTGTGCTTCCAAGGGAAGAGTGTACAGGTTCCATGAGATTCATCAAGTATGGTTGTGAATGCTGAATATCTAAATCAAAGACTCACATATTTTAGTCATCGAGGAGTTAGACAAAGCCATATGGTTTTCAGCTTTCCTGAATACTTTCCAGTTATCACGCATTTACAAATATGCGCTGGAAAGAGATCAAATGTTCCAGCCAAACACTATGAGAGTTTAAAAGGGGTCACATCCTTGCTAAAATGAATAAAAATATAACTGGTGGCTTTTCATCATCATCTATTGGATTGTGGAATGTTTAGAGTGGCATGTAGGTCAGTCAAACACCATCAAAACCATAACATAGAAAATCAAACATAGAGCAGAGCTATATAATAACAGCTCTGATTTCTGAGAAAAATATTTGTGTATGAATTTGCAGGCCCTCCAGATTGATTGTTGAAACTAATGATAAATATCCAAGCAATAAGTAATACAGATATTTGCATTTGGTGTTTGGGATAAATAGAAATCTGAAATGAGAATACACATACATATTCACACCTGTGTACACACCTACATATGCATGTTTCATATATTACATACCTATGTACATATGTATGATTATATATACAACCTATATATGTGCATACATTATATATACAATATGATTATATATATGTCCTATATATGTGCATACATTACATATATAAGGTACATACATATACATAACGTACATATATACATTGTACAAGTATACATTACATATATAAGGTACATGCATATACATAATGTATATGTACCTTATATATGTATTATACAATAAACATATATATGTAATGTATTATATATGTACATTATACATTATATATATAATATATTACATATATAAGGTACCTACATATATACACAATGTATGTATATATGTATGTATATATACATGCATTATGTATATATGTACCTACCTTATATATGTAATGTATACTTGCATTTGGTGTTTGTATGTACATATAGTGCTTATAAATTTGTCTCCCAGATCTAATATGTTTGTCTGTTGTAAAAACTATAACTATGCCATAAATAAAAATTTAAATGTCTATGTAATTATTAGTGTCAATTATTAGTGTCACTGGAGTGACACTCCAGTTTTGATTATTTACTTTCAAATATGATTGAACAATAACAGTGAGAAAATATCACAAGATTTAATAATTATAAATGGCTTTGAAAAAATAAAGTAATATGCTCACTATTTTTATGAATATGTTTATATATTTATATTTAAACCTTTTACATTAATACTTATACACATATTTATATGCCTTAATCTAAAAATGGTAAAATTTCATAATTTTGCACATGGTAATTTAGAACCAAAGTTTAGATAAAAATCTAAAATGAAGTTTTATAAAAATTTTTCTAAATGTATAGCATCCTATAAACAATAATAATTAAGTAAATAAAAGCAATTACTCAAATTGTTTCACAAAATTTTGCAGACAGAACCTGGGTGTGAATTTTTTTTGCATTATTTGTTAGTTGCAAAATAAAATACAAGTTACTCAGTTATTTCTAAGCCTTCTTCTTTTTCATATTTTATAAGAGTGTTTAGGAGATTATCTCAACAAAGTCCTACAACAACATTTTGAGACTCATACTCTCAGCACTTCTAGATTTTATGCCAGGGCAATAAGAAGCATATAAAAAACTTATGTCACTCAATTGGAAAATCATAGAGCTATGTCTTGATATAAGACAACCTCATTCTAGAGACTTGTCACATTATTACAGTTAGGAAGTATACAAACATAATGTACAAGTAAAAATAAACTGTAGTTAGAAATTTACCATCAGTTTTTAACCAATCAGGCCATGATTAAATCTTTATCCTGGAATGCCACCATTCACATTTTTTTTTAATAACCTGATTGTTTCATTTTTAAATGTTTCTGGCTCTATGCTGTCACACTTGTTTTTGCTAATGTCTTCATACTCTGTGTGTATATGTTTAGTATCATCTTTGCATTTTATTTCAGCGTCTGTCCATTACTTACAGTTATTCCTGATAATCCATGCCGACATAACGATCATTTCCAAGTGTCAGAGTAATATATCCATTGCCAGGAAGTCGCAGCCTTTGTCCTCCGTAGTTGTTCAAAGTGCACTCAGAAGAGCACAGAAATCTACCAGCAAGCCACTTCTAGGTATTTCTATTAGTGATTGCTCTAGTAATTTTTTTGTAATTCATGAACTTCAGAAAGTATGGCTCTCTCTCAATACATCTCTGATGACAACGTGATTTGCATTAGAAAAGGGGATTCTAGATAGAATTGTTGTTCAGAAAAAAAGGATAGAAAGTGGCCTGCATTGGATTGATGAGCACAAACAGTAAACGAATTTGGATGAAACGGAGGCAAATTCATCCAGTGAATATCTATTAAGACGTGAATACATGGGAGATTAGAAGGAGCTGGTTTGGGAATTCTACACTAAGGAAATTAAATGAGTTATAATAGCAATGCAGGCCAGGCGCAAGGGCTCACGCCTGTGATCCCAGCACTTTGGGAGGCCAAGGCAGGCGCATCAGCTGAGGTCGGGAGTTCAAGGTCAGTCTGGCCAACATGGTGAAACCCCATCTCTACTAAAAACACAAAAATTAGTCGGGCGTGGTGGTGCATGCCTGTAATTTCAGCTACTCTGGAGGCTGAGACAGTAGAATTGCTTGAACCCGGGAAGCGAAGGTTGCAGAGATCACGCGACTGCACTTCATTCTGGGCAACAAGAGCAATTTAATTCTGTCTCAAAAAAATAAAAAAATAAAAGCAATGCAAATTGTTTCTTTTGTTCTGATACAGGTTATAGATTAGAGACATTTAACATAAAAATATAAATGAAGAGTCTTGAATTGAGGTGAGATGCATTTATAAGTCTCACTTGCATAGCACAATCATTAGAATTAAAATGTCATTTGCTATTACATTGTCAGTCCTAGCTATGGTCGTATTTTTTTTGAGGATAGTGTGTAATGTAAAAATATTGGACTCATAACACATCCATAATTTCCAAGAGATATCTAGCACTCAGTAAGTGTTCATTGTGTCTCCTTATTTACTCTTTAAATGTTCTATCATCTCATGATAACCAAATAGTAGGCTAATCCAATTGTTAGAATGTTTGTTAACATGATTCCATTCAAGGATAATCTAAATTCACTTAAATGTTACCATTTAAAATCAACCAAATGCTCCACAAATATAGCCCCTTTATGAGTTGGACATTTTTGACGTACTGGATTGTAACAATGCTATATATCAACTACACATATCATATATGATACTTAACCCAGGAGTATTCTGGAACCATGGTGTTATTTTTCAATTAGTTTTTAAATTTCTTCAGTGATTTTTATTTGTGTTCTCCCTCTCTCTTTCTCTCTCTCTTTTTCTCTGTCTCTTGTGAGACAGAGTCTCACTTTGTATCCCAGGCTGGAGTTCAGTGATATGATTATGTGTTCACTGCAGCCTGGAACTCCAGGGCTCAAGGAATCCTCTCTTAACAGACTTTCGAGTAGCTGGAATTACAGGCTAACACAATCATGCCCAGCTGACTTCTTTCTTTTTCCTTCCTTCCTTCCTTCCTTCCTTCCTTCCTTCCTTCCTTCCTTCCTTCCTTCCTTCCTTCCTTCCTTCCTTCTTTCCTTCCTTCCTTCTCTTTCTTTTTCTTTCTTTTCTTTCTTTCTTTCTTTCTTTCTTTCTTTCTTTCTTTCTTTCTTTCTTTCTTTCTTTCTTTCTTTCTTTTTCTTTCTTTCTTTCTTTCTTTCTTTCTTTCTTTCTTTCTTTCTTTCTTTCTTTCTTTCCTTTCTTTCTCTCTCTCTCTTTCTTTCTTTTTTTTGTAAAGAAAGAGTCTATTTTACCCAGGCTGATCTCA
>CAUYQU010061180.1:0-11803 GCA_963574635.1 Cheracebus regulus | reverse complement strand
TATGTTTTGTGGATTTGGGGTGGAGAGTTCTGTAAATATTTGTTAAGTTTACTTGTTCCAGATCTGAGTTCAAGTCCTGGATATCCTTGTTAATTTTCTATCTCGTTGATCTGTCTAATATTGACAGTGTAGTATTAAAGTCTCCCACTATTATTGTGTGGGAGTCTAAGACTCTTCTCAGTATCACATTACACCTATTTTAAAAGTGACCACGTAATTGGAAGTAAATCACTCCTCAGCAATTGGATAGCATTTCACAGGTTTAAATAAAATATTGGTTGGCTGCTTGTTTGTTATTTTCATCCCTTATTCCTTCCTGTCTCCACTGTTAAGCACAATTATTGGCATAAAAGAGGTTTTTAATACCCATTTTGAGACTGCATTCTAGCCTGGGCAATAAAACAAGAATCTCGTTCTCTCTCCTCTTTCTCTTCCTCTTTCTTTCTCTCTTTCATTCTTTTTTTCTTTCTTTTGCTCTTTATTTCTCCTTTTCTCTCTTTTTCTTTCTTTAAAAAAAAGAAAGAAAAAAAAAAAAGATGGAGTCTCCATGTTGGATATGCCTGGCTCCAAGGTAGCCCTTTTCTGTTGGCAGAACTGTTGGCATTCACCCATGTAAGTTTTTAGCACGTTTATTTATGTTTGCAACTTGATTTTTCAGGCTGCACTTTGTTAGAAAAAAATAATTTTGGGGGCTGCTTTTTGTTAGAAGGGAAGACTTATCAAGGACTCTTCTACCATCACTGTCTGTCTAAATAACTTCTGTCTCCTGTATCATTTATTAAATGCAGGTTAGAACATTTTTTAAAAAATTATTGTGTCTGGACCAGGCATGGTGGCTCACACCTGTAATCTCCACTTTGGGAGTCCAAGGTGGGTGGATCAACTGAGGTCAGGAGTTCAAGACCAGCCTGGCCAACATGGTGAAATCCCGTCTCTACTAAAAATACAGACATTAGCCGGGCATGGTGGCAGTCACCTGCAATCCCAGCTACTCGGGAGGCTGAGGCGGGAGAACTGCTTGAACGGGGCTTGGGAGGGGTGGCAGAGGTTGCAGTGAACAGATCACTTCACTCCAGCTTGGGCAACAGAGTGAAACTCCATCTCAAAAAAAACACTGTGTTGTAAATTGTTTTTGTCTTGTGTGTGCCATAGGCGACAATCAAGAGCTGACTTGATGGCTGTGGACTATGTTGTATTTCTTTTCAAGGTGAGAGGAAGGAAGGACAATGATCAAACCTCAACAACTTCCCTTCTTCTTGGCCTGGCTCTTGTGGCATTTACATAACTAGCTTTCTCTCTGGGGTAATCTCACTAAAGCTACTTTCCAAATTGCTTTGCAGAGCAGCAAACATAAATATTAACTTCAAGGTTGGAAAGTGCTGCTTTTTAATAAAAAGAGAGAATTTAATGAGATGCAGAAATATGAACTTAGCTCCTCCATTGCCACCTTTGCTTCCTGATATGCTACCCACATATGCCCCCTGCCAGGGCTGTACATACATTTTACATTTGGAGAATAATTATGAAAATCGGATTACATACAGCTGCCCCTATTAAAGAAAACCATTTGGTTTGCCTTTGAACTGTGGCTTCCGAAGAGGCCAGTTCTGTATACTCTTAATTAAGGACAAGGAGCAGACATTTCCTGAGCTTGTGCTGTATGCACTGTGTGCCCCTGGCTGGGCCCCACACTGTGTGATCTCGGTCAACCTCCGTTACCCACGCACTTGCCATGGAGAATCTGGGCCTGCAGAAATGTTGTTTCTCTGCGTATAGTATCCAGACACACAACCTTTGAACAATACAGGTTGGAATTGTGCAGGTCCACTTACATGTGAATCTTTTTCTTTTCTTTTCTTTTTAAAATAGAGATGGGGGTCTTGCTATGTTGCCCAGGTTGGTCTTGAACTTCTGGCCTGAAGCTATCCACCCACATCGGCCTCCCAGAGTGTGCTGGGAGAATCTTTTTCAATAGAAGTTACTCCAAGCTGGGTGCAGTGGCTCACACCTGTAATCCCAGCACATTCGAAGGCTGAGGCGGACAGATCATATGAAGTCAGGAGTTCGAGATCAGCCTGGCCAACATAGTGAAACCCCATCTCTACTGAAAATACAAAAAAAATTAGCCAGGCATGGTGGTGCACTCCTGTAATCCCAGCTACTCAGGAGGCTAAGGCAGGAGAATTGCTTCAGCCCGGGAGGTGGAGGTTGCAGCCAGCCAAAATCACACCATTGCACTCCAGCCTGGGTGACAGAGTGAGGCTCTGTCTCAAAAAAAAGTTACCCCTAGAATGTCTGCATCTCCTGCCTCCCCTACCACCTCCCCTATCTCTTCCACCTCTGCCGCCCCTGAGATAGCAAGACCAACCCTCCTGTTCCTCTGGCCTCAGCCTCCCAAGTAGCTGGGATTACAGACGCGCACCACCACGCCCGGCTAATTTTTGTATTTTTAGTAGTGACGGGGTTTCACCATGTTGGCCAGGCTGGTCTCAAACTCCTGATCTCAAGCAATCCACCCGCCTTGGCCTCCCAAAGTGTTGGGATTACAGGCGTGAGTACTGCACCCGGCCCCTCTTTTGGGTTTTTATGGAGCCTTCATTGGCTAAGCACAATCAAAGCCAGACAACCGTGTTGAAGTGTGACTGGACAAAAACAGAATGACCCAACACCATCAGTCGGAGTGGGGAAGCCAGCACGGCCTGTCTGTACAGCATTCCTTCCTCCTGGCAGGGGGCAGGACTCCTTCTGCAATGGGGGTCTTGTGACCCACCGTCAGAGAAGGCAAGTCTGAGAATTTCTCCGTGGCCAGCTCCAAGACGGAAAGGTGGGGGAAGTTTAGAGTGTATTTTCATTTTCTATGGCCTGCCTTGGGGAGAAAAAGGAGCAGGTGAAAGGGGGGGGGGGAGTAAGAAGGTCAGAAAGAGAGAGAGAGAGAGATATGCTACATCTGAGGTCTACTTCCGAGGCCCCGACATTGTAACACAGGACTGCCTTTCCCCTTTACTGCTCCGAGGCTGTTTCCACACTGCTCCGGAACCAAGGAAAAATGGCTAAATACTTTAACAAAAGATACGCTTATTGTTTTACCCACTGAGGAAGTAACGAGGGTGATGGGAATTATGAGCTAGGCATGGTGGAGGAAAAGCAATATACAAATATCATCTCACAAGGGTCTTCGCAGATGATCAAGTGAAGATGAAGTCACCAGGTTGGGCTCTAATTCAACATGACTGTGTCCTTGTAAAGTCTAGACAGACAGACAGATACACACACACACACACACACACACACACACACACACACACACACACACACACACACACACGGCCTAGTAGAGACAGAGGAACACTGAAGATTGCTGGCAAACCCCATTAACCCAGAGAGAGGCAGGGAACAGATTTGCCCTTGCAGCCTCCGAACAGAAATGAACCTGGTCTATACCTTGATCTGGATCTCTGGTCTCCTGATGCAATCCTAATCCCCAGTACATGGAGGTATTACAAGGACATAGCCATCTTGGATTACAGCCCACCCTGGTGACTTCATCTTAACCTGATCATCTGCAAAGACCTCGGTGAGATATGATATTTGTAAATTGGGTTTCCTCCTCCACTGTGCCTGGCTTATAATTCCCATCACCCTTGTTATTTCTCTCCAAACCGTGAGAAAACATTTCTGTTGTTCTGAGCCCTCTAGCTTGTGGAACTGTCTGCTGTGAACCCCAGGTCACCCCAGTGTCCTCTCCCTGTCCCTTCTGCCTGGTGTGTTTTCTCTTCTCTTCCTTTACTGAAAGGAAAAGGTATTTGATCCTTGTCCCAGGTCAAATGTCCCTTCCCTGGAAGCATCCTCTGCCTGCAGCGTTTCTCCCCCAACCCCATCCACACTGTCCCTGTCCCTCCCCCATGCTGGCCACACTGCATGGCCACTGTGTCCTGTGCCCACTCTCCTGGACCACAAACTCCTGGAAGACAAAGCTCTGTGTCCCTGGTCTGCACGCCCCTGGCTGGGGACTGGGTCTGGCACCAACTCGTCCCACAGAAGCATTTACTGCATTGTGGGGAAGGGGGGCCAACCAGCACAAAGGGAGACAGAAAAACGGTCTCAACCCATACACCCAAAGCTGAACCAGATTCTCTGGTTCACGCTGCGTCCTCTGCTGGCCCGTTTCTGCTGAGTGACCCACAAGGGTCCCAGCAGGACACCCACCCTTCGTGCTTCCTACTTTTTTTTTTTTTAAAGGCAGAGTCTTGCTCTGTCGCCCATGCTGGAGTGCAGTGGGAGGACCTCTGCTCACTGCAACCTCCGCCTCTCAACATGGTTTCATCATGTTGGCCTGGCTGGTCTCAAAGTCCTGACCTTCTGATCCATCCACCTCAGCTTCCCAAGGTGCTGGGATTACAGGCATGAGCCACCACACCAGGTCTCTCCACTGATATTTACTGTATTACACATAAAAAACAAAATTTAAAGTTTTATTTATTTAGAAGGAATAGTACATTCATTATTATATTAACAAATTTTGTGGGTTTTTTTAAATGAGACAGGGTCTTGCCCTGTTGCCCGGGCTGGAGTGCAGTGGCGCGATCATAGTTCATTGCAACCTTGACCTCCTGGGCTCAAGCGATCCTCCCACTTCAGCCTCATGAGTAGCTGAGACTACAGGTGTGCACCACCACGCCCAGCTACGTTTTTCTTATTTGTTGAGATAGGGTCTCACTATGTTGCCCAGGCTGGTCTCAAACTCCTGTACTCAAGCAATGATCCTCTGCTTCGGCCTCCCAGAGTGCTGGGCTTACAGGCGTTAGCCACCGTGCCTGGCCCATAGTAATTTCTTTTTCTTGAGACGGAATTTTGGTTTTATTGCCCAGGCTGGAGTGCAATGGCGAGATCTTGGCTCACCACAACCTCTGCCTCCTGGGTTCAAGTGATTCTCCTGCCTCAGCCTCCCGAGTAGCTGGGATTACAGGCATGTGCCACCACGCCCAGCTAATTATTTTATTTTTAGTAGAGACGGGGTTTCTCCATGTCGGCCAGGCTGGTCTCAAACGCCCAATCTCCAGTGAACCACCCGCCTCGGCCTCCCAAAGTGCTGAGATTACAGGCATGGGCCACTACGCCTGTCTCCAGTAATTTTTCATTGTGGCAAAATCTAGATAACATACAATTTATCATACACACACACACACACACACATACACACACACATATATATATAGAGAGAGAGAGCATGCTAATTTTTGTATTTTTAGTAGAGATGGGTTTTCAACATGTTAGCCAGGCTGGTCTCGAACTCCCGACCACAAGCAATCCACCTGCCTCGGTCTCCCAAAGTGCTGGGATCACGGGTGTGAGCCACTGCGCCCTGCCTATTCCTCCTGATTCTTTAAGGCTGGGGCTTCTGGCCATGAGCATCTCAGAAATCTGTTTGCTTCTCTCCTGTCACGGGTCCCCCTGCCTGTGCCTTCTCTGTCTCCAGCACTTGCTGTGCAGCCATCAGCCAGAGGCAACGCCTGTGACAACACAGCTCAAAGCCTTGCCTGGATATCTAGGCTGGACACGGTGGCTCATGCCTTAATCCCAGCACTTTGGGAGGCCAAGGCAGGTGGATCACCTGAGGTCAGGAGTTCGAGACCAGCCTGACCAAGATGGAGAAACTGCATCTCTACTGAAAATACAAAAATTACCTGGGCTTGGTGGCGCGCAGGGAGCCCTGTCTTGTTCCCGTCGGGATGAAGCCATTTTTTCTGCTTCCAACACCTGCGAGGGCTGCCTCCCCTCCTCTCCCCGGCCCTGGCACCCCACACTGTCCCCAGGGTCTGTTCTTCCGTTGACCTCATGGTGCCTGCCCGCAAGCCATTTCCTGGGGCCTCCCAGTCGCCTCATCCAGAAACAACTCCTCGAGCTTTTCCTGGAGGTCCCGCCAATGACCTGCGCCGGCACTGCCCTCGGTCCTCTCAGCTGCCCTTGGACAGGGACGGTTCGCAGGTCAGAAGGGCCCCCGCTGCCCCGGGTCTGGCTTGTGGCAGAAGCTCAGCCACAGACCAGCCGCGTTCCTGTGACTTGATACTCTGTGGCTTCCAGGACGTCCTGAGGCCGCACCCACGTGGCGCCCGTGCCTGTCGCGCTGCCCCCTGGATTCGGCACCACTAGCGGAGCGGGGCAGGGCCCAGGGCTCCAACCGGGAGGACAAGGCTGCGCCGCGCCCGGGGTGGCCCCGCTCCCCTTCTCTGAGCGTGAGCGGCGGCGCAGGACCCGGGCGGCTCTGCCGGGGACCAGCAGGCCTCGGGTATCCGGGCCAGGGGCGGGAGCGCGGGGCGGGGGGTGGGGGTGGCCGGCGGCCGGGCCGCGCCCTAGGCCACTCCCCGGGGCAACCGGGCGGCTCCACACGCGCTGCGCCCGCCGCCGGCCCCACGCGCGGCACATGTCCTCCGCGCCGCGCTCGCCCACCCCGCGGCCCCGCAGGATGAAGAAGGACGAGTCGTTCCTGGGCAAGCTGGGCGGCACCCTGGCCAGGAAGCGGAGGGCGCGCGAGGGTGAGTGCGCGCCCGCGCCCGCCGACCCCCTGGGGACCTGCCTGGCCGCGCCCGTCCTCGCCCCAGGGCGCCCCACGAGGCCGCCCCCGCCGATCCCCCGCACACCCCGCCCGGACCCCGCGGCGGCGGGACCTTCGGGACAGGCCAGGCCTCTGTCCCGGGACCCGTAAGCCCCGGTCGGGACCCAGCGCTTGCGCTGCGCAGTGGCCTCCGGCGTCTGCCAAACGCAAGTGCGGGCGCCTGCGCGTCGGGGACTTGGGGCCACCGTGCGGGGCCCGCGCCTGCTCCGGCTGCCGGGTGTTTCGCTCTTGCCTGGGGCAGCGGCATCGCCAGCCGCGTGGAGTGACGGTTCATCCCATGAGCAGTGACACTGTGTGCAGGGCACGCTGGGCGGGCACGGCCTGGGGGACTTGCTGCTGGGTTTTGCGCGGACGCCATGCAGGGTGGGGGTGCAGGGCGTGCAGGCCTGCGAGGCCTGCGAGCAAGGATTGCAGATACACCATTTTAATTTTTAAAAAAATTTTTTACTGCGTGTGCTCACAAAACACTACCAACCTGCTAGGTTTTAAAGATTGTTAGAGTTGCAAGGGATAGTCTGGTGTCTTTAAGTGTACTGCTTGCCCAGGGCCTCCTGGGAGATGCGTTCTTGAATTTTCTGTTGGGTGGGGAGGTTCTGCCCCTGGGACCCTGCCCTATGGTGAGATTTCGGATTGGTGAGACGCGTGCGGAGCTTACAAAGAATGGAGGTGGGGAGCTGCTGTGGAAAGGCAGGTGGAGAGACGCCGGCCTCAGGGGGGTCGCCTGGAAGGAGCCCTCCCAAACCACCAGGGCCTGGCACATCCCCTGGGAACTCTTCCTGTGCCTCCGGGGATGAGAGTCCCCCAGGATGCAGGTCCCCCATTCATGTCTTCCCTGGGACTCTTGTATTCCTAGGGATGTGTGTGCTCCAGGAACAAGTGACAGATTTGCCTCTAGGCATGTGTGTGCCCCTGCACACCCCCTCCCCAGGATTTATGTACAGTGCAGGGAATGCCTGTTTCCCCAGCCATTTTCTCCCAGGGATGCCTGTGCCCAAAGGGGATGCGTGTCTTGCCACCCGTGATCCTGTTCCAAGAGGGCAGGGTCTTGTCCCCTTCGGTAGGTCTCGGGGTGGACAGGCCACTCTTCTCTCAAGCCTTACACTGGAGGACCCACTGTGGCTTGTATTAGTCTGTCATCTCTCCTCAATGACACGGTCAGTGACTGTCACCCTTCTGTCTGTCATCCCCACTGTTCCTCCATGCAGTCATCAGCACCCTTGCCAGAAATCATTTCGGTTCCTCTTTACGGCTTGCACCAATTATAGACGCAGGTGGCGCCCCCCTCCCAATCCAGCCCAGGCCTGCGGGGCGCCTGCCGGCCGCCAGGTACAGCTAATAGGAAGAAAGGGCGTGGGATGGCGAGGTGCTTCCTTTCGTGGAACCAGGAATGAATACATAGACAAGTGGCACTGTGATGACATGTGCATCTGAGCACAGAGAACAGGGCGATCCGGCAGGGCCAGGGGAGGCCACTGAGGAGGGGACACTTGAGTGGAGGCCAGAAGGATCCAGAGGAAAAAGTCTTTCACAGAACAGCAAGGGACCGGAATGTTCTGGCCGATGACAGCTTTTTACAGGTGCCTTTTAAGCTCGCGAAATAGGAGGAACGCACACCCAAGTAGTGGACTGGGCCGAAATTCTGAAGGACAGTGCTTCTCCTCCTGGCCTGTATGAATTGATGTGTGCCTAGAAAATCCAGGGCTGGCCTGGTCTAATTCAAACGCACCAGGAATTCCAGTAGCCGGAAGCCTCCTGCGCAGAATAGAATGGGTGGAGGAGCAGGATGTTGGGCACGGCTGATGCTGGTTTTGCTGGGGGTGAGCTGGGCGCCCTGCCTTGGCTCTCAGGCTTGGGGTGCTTGTCACCCTAGGGGTCCACCACACAAACAGAGGGCCACAAACCCTCCTTGGATCCAGACACAGGAATTGAGGGACAGGCTGGATTGGGAAGGGTTTAGTGGCTTCTGTGTGGACTCCTGGGAAGGAGAGGAGCCAGGAAGACTGGATAATGAGGCTTGAATAATTGAGAGTTGCCAGTGCAGCGTGCCCTTCTGGCCACTCCAGGGTGGGGGCAGCCCCTGGCCCTGACTTTGGGCCATCAGAGCCGTGCTCGGTGGCCTACCAGGGAGTGACAGGGAAAAGGGGACCCGGGAGGTTTTCACGGTCTTGCCCACTGCACCGTTAGCTTCATTTCCTCCTTTGTTAGAAAGTTGAGGGTGGGTTCGGGAAAGCAGAGCTGAGCGGATGTGGCTCCCACGTGTTCCTGAGGGGAAAGCTGGGGGCGGGGGTGGGGCGGGGTGGGGGGATCATCGGTGAGGTTCCTGATTCGGGCAGGGGTGTGACAAGGCATGGAGGAACTTTTTGGGGGATGGTTGCGATGAACGCCTGCTCCAGAGGAAAGGGGGTTAGGAAATGTGGGGCACTGGGGTTTGGAGGAAGCCTGCAGGAAGTGTCTGAGAATGAGCTTCAGGACGGCGTGATTAAGGCTGATGCACTACCGGAGGCGTGTCACATGGGGGCCCGGGTCAGAAAAGGGAACTGTGACGAATTGTGGGCATTCGGAAAATGGAAAGGAATGCCGGAAACCCCCAGGGGTCCCCACAGAAGCTCTGGGACTTGAAAGGACAGCATGTTTGAAACCTGAGTTCAGCTTCACTGAGGCTTGGAAGACCCCCAATAATACGCAGGGTCCCCCACTGTGACCGAGGGATGAGAGGCCTGTAGGTCCAGTGGGCCAGTACGGGGTCAGGGACAGCCCAACTGCTGCAAGAAGTCCTCAGAGGTGGATGGCCAGCCCCAGCCAGCGAGGCCCTGCATGGAGGGCTCCACACATTTGCCACAAGAGGCCCGTTCTGCACTGTGCCAGGCCCTGGACCTCAGGCACCACTGCCCAGTGGCAAGGGTCAGGTTTCTCAGAGAGCCAAAACCGTGAGGGCCAGAGCAGCCAGTCTGGAGGTTCTGCCGCTTTTTTCTAAGGAACAGATTAAAGAAGTTCCTATCCCCTGATTACCTTAAAAGTATATATACATGTGGGCCGGATGCGGCAGCTCATGCCTGTCATCCTAGCACTTTGGGAGGCCAAGGCGGGGGGATCACCTGAGGTCGGGAGTTCAAGGCCAGCTTGGCCAATGTGGTGAAGTCCCATCTCTACTAAAAATACAAAAATTAGCCAGGCTAATTAGCTGGATGCCTATAATCCCAGCTACTTGGGAAGCTGAGGCAGGAGAATCGTTCGAAACCTGGGAGGTGGAGGTTACAGTGAGCCAAGATCGCACCACTGCACTCCAGCCTGGGCAACAGAGTGAGACTCCATATCCAAAAATATATATATATATGTATGTGTGTGTGTGTGTGTGTATATATATATATACACACACACATTTTTTATATATACACACATATATACACCTATTTAAATATGTATACACATATATATTTAAATACATTTTAAAAGCAGTTTTAGGTTGACAGTGAAATCTAGCAGAGTACAAAGTTCGCACCCATCCCTTCTCCCTCCATAAGTGCCCCAGGCTGTGTGCCACAGTCGTGAGCCAACATGAAGACATCATCATCTCCCCAAGCCCCGAGTTTACGTTAGGGGTTGCTCCTGCCGTCGGACGTTCTGTGGGTCTGGATGGATGTCTAGTGACATGGATCCCCCATTATAGTTGCCTCCGGAGGAACGTCATTGCCCCCACAATCCTCTCTGTGCTGCCTCCGCATGCCTCCACTTCCCCAAAGCCCCGCAACCACAGATCCTTGTTTTTTCTCTTTTTGAGATGGAGTGTCGCTCTGTCACCCAGGCTGGAATGCAATGGTGCCATCTCAGCTCACTGCAGCCTCTGCCTCCCAGGTTCCGGCGATTCTCCCACCTCAGCCTCCCGAGTATCTGGGACTACAGGTGTGTGCCACCACGACCCGGTAATGTTTTGTGTTTTTAGTAGAGACGAGGTTTCACCACATTAGTTAGACTTTTTTCCTTTTCACTGTCTCTGTATTTTTGCCTTTTCTCGAATAAAATACAGTTGTGATCTTACAGTGTACAGTAGCGTTTTCACATTGGCTTCTTCCTCTCAGTCATGCGCATTGAAGGCTCCTCCATGTCTTTTCATGGTGTGGCAGCTCATGCCTTTTCAGCCCTGAATAATATTCCGTAGTGTGGATGCGCCAGTTTGCTGATCCATCACCTCCTGCAGGACGTCTTGGCTGCTTCCAGGTTTTGGCAGCTATGACGAGAACTGCTGTGCACATCTGTGTGCAGGCTTTTGTGTGGACATAAGGTTTTAATTCATCTGAACTTGATTGCTGGATCGTATGGTAAGAGTGTGTCTAGTTTTGTAAGAAACCACCAAACGCTCTTCCAAAGTGGCTGTGCCACTTCTGTTCACAGGCGGTGAATGAGAGTTCCTGCCCTCTGCATCCTAGCCAGCATTTGGTGGTGTCAGTCTTCTGGATTTTGGAGTTCTGATAGGTGAATCATGGTGTCTCATTGCTGTTTCAGGTCACATTTCCCTGATGAGGTATGAAAGGGAACATCCCTTTAGACGCTTATTTGCCATCTGTGTATCTTCTTTGGTGCGGTGTCTGTTAAGGTCTTTGGCTCATTTGTATTTTATTTTATTTTTGAGACGGGGTCTCACTGTTGCCCAGGCTGGAGTGCAGTAGCATGATCCTGGCTCTCTGCAGCCTCCTGGGGCTCAAGTGATCCTCATATCTCAGCCTCTGGAGTAATTGGGACTACAGGCACATACCACCATGCCCAGCTAATTTTTGCATTTTTTGTAGAGATGGGGTCTTGCTGTGTTGCCCAAGATGGTCTCAAACTCCTGGGCTCAGAAAATCCACCTGCCTTGGCCTCCCAAAGTGGGGATTACATGCACGAGCCATGGTGCCTAGCTTTGGGCTATTTTTAAATCCGGTTGTTTGTTTCTTTACTGTCGAGTTGGAAGAGCTCTTCATATATTTTGGACAAAAGTCATGTGTTTCGCAAATATTTTCTCCCAGCCAGCGGCTTGTCTTCCTCTTCTCCTGACCCTGATATCTCCTAAGCATTTGACGTAGAAATAGTGATTAATGAGTGAGATATTGAGACCTCATTAACTAGATCTAAATAAATCACCAAGCCAGATGCATAATCCCAGCACTTTGGGAGGCTGAGGCAGGCAGATCACTTGAGGCCAGGAGTTTGAGA
>CAUYQU010061179.1:0-16084 GCA_963574635.1 Cheracebus regulus | reverse complement strand
CATTCTGATTTTGGGTGTTCTCAGCCTTTTTGCACTGGTTTCTTCCCATTTTTGTGGATTTATCCACCTGTCGTCTTTGTAATTGCCGACTTTCAGATTGGGTCTCTGAGTGGACGTCTGGCTTGTTGGTTATGAAGTTTTTTTCTTTCTTAGTTTTCCTTTGGCGGATACCCCTTCCCCACAGAGCCAGACCTTCCCAGGTTCGCTGTGCTTGCTGTGAAACTCTCAGTCCTCAGCGCTTCCAATTGCTGTTTTCCTTGTGGGGATGAGACCAGCCAAGCCCGTCCGTCCATATTCTCCGCACTGGGAAGTGCCGCGCTGGGGCAACAGCAAAACAGCCGCGCCGGCCTAAAGAGTCGCACTGGCGACCCGTGGGGCTCCTCTGCCAGGAATCTCCCGGTCTGTGGGCAACAAAAATTCGTCGGAAAGTGCAGCGTCCACTCGTTCTCTGCACTTTCACTGGGAGCTACATTCCTGAGCTGTTGCTAATTGGCCATCTTGGATCTCTCCTCAGGGATTTATTTTAAAGCCAGGTAAAAAGGGAAAACCTAAAACATATGAGACATGCACAAAGTGCAGGCCCTAAATAAAATGAAATAAATGTGTTAGAGATGGCAAACTCAGCTGTCGTCTCTCACATGTTAATTAGGGGTGACAGGAACAACGGCACAGGGATTCGGGGTCTCCACCCATCTTGGTCTACTTTCAAAGCTGCTGGTAGTTCTTGGAACAGAAGTTTCTTCCAACACCTTGAAAACTATCACATCCTGTCCCCTGATACATTATGACTAAATACTAAGTTGTTGTCATTGTGGCTGTTGTTAGAAATATCTTTTTCATTTGGACAGAGCTTTCATGTTTATTATTTAACTGACCTGCAAAAAAACCTAGTGATGGCCATACAGAAAATTCCCTTTTCAGTCACACCGAGGTTTACTGTAGTTAAATGACTTGAACAAAGTCACACAGTTGGTAAATCAGAGAGCCAAAACCAAAACATGGTTTCTCTGAGTCCATAAAATAAGGCAATTTTAGTGATAATCAGTTATGGTTTTAAGGCATGTTAGAGTTCAAAAAGCAGTTTCCCCCTCCATCGTTTCACTTTATGCATTTAGTGAGACAGACAGACCGGGGGAAGCCATGGAGCTGAGTTGCAAAATTGATATTACTGAACACTTCTGTATGATGAGTTCTTATCCTGGATTCCCCAAAAGGCAGAGCCTGTGGCAAAAGCTTATGAGCTGCTACTTAATTTAGAAGTGCAATCCCAGAGCAGCAGGAGAGAGCAGGGCAAGGTAGAGATGGAGGAACAAACAGGGGCAGGGGGTTTCATGCTGATCGGCCACCACCTGGTTTCATCATGACTGGTTGCTCCATCTTCCAGGACTGTCTTCTAAATGAACATACAAATAGATGCCTCTCAGAATAGTTCCTCCAGGAGGAGGGAGAAGAAGCGATCTACCAGCCTGTAATTCCCATTCATCCAAGATTCATCACATGGGCATTCACTTCCCATCGCTTCTGTCTTATTCCTCTGCAGTAACAGGAGATGAGACGTGGCAAGGTACCATCGACTTATGCTCATATGACACTGATCAATGTAGGGAGGAAGAGCAGAGCTCGTGCAAGACTGGTTACAGTGATTTAGTGGCTGGTGGTAGACAAGTGACCAAGGATCTAAGGAACAGGTGAGGCAAGAGAAGAAGTGGGGCACAGGAGATGTTTGATGCAGCTATCAAGTGAAGTAAATTGTTCCCTAACATCCCTAGAGTCCATTCAGCCTTCTCCTCTCACCAAACACGGTGCTGCATTGTAATGCTAGTAAGTTCCAGGGTGAGGATCTTAACCCAAGTCTTCTTGACTGTAAAGACTGTAATCTTCTCTTCATCATATACACTCTCTGTGTATATGGCCATAACTGTGGAGCACAAGTATGCACCAACAGACACCATCACCCATTGAGAAGTTATTGGATGGGTCTTCTTAATATAAGAAACATACTGTGATTAAGTTGACAAGAGAATTAAAAGGACAGTGAGGACAGAGCTAACAATTGGAGTGACCTGCATAGAGATGGCCGCATCCCAGAGAGCATAGGCGTTATGGGATGTCTAAAAGCCATTCTTGCATTGATAGCTCACCCCAGGCCTTGAGGATGTCTGCAGGATTACATAAAACCACTGCAAAACCAGAGACAAGATATGATTCAAAGATAGAGGAGAGTGGCGAAAGAAGAGGAAACGTAAGGAAGACAAGACAGTATCAATCGGCTGCCCTGGAAACTGGGGCTCGCCTTAGATAATTCCAATGACAACATCCATGAGCGTTAACAATGGAGATTATGAAGGATGCAGCATTTATGTCCTCCACAGAAATCCTTCACAGTCTTCTATTATCGCCACGATTTTATACAGTGGCAAGCAGGAAATAATTTAAAATAAACCACTGCTGATTTGTTGGAAAACTTTTAGAAGAAGTGCATTCATTCAACAAACATTTACTGAATGTCTACCACATGTTAAATTCAGGGTTCGGCACTGGAATTATTTTGGATTATTAAAACATGGTCCACACACTTTTTTTTTTTTTTACAGTCCAGAGATCTTTTATTTTTCTTTTATCACCTGTTATGCCATGAACTCACAGGGACTAGGTTCCAGCAGCCCAGGCTTGTTCCCACGGGCTCCCGCACAGTGCGCTTCTCTGCCAGAGCAGGCTGCCATTTCAGTTGAAGCCTGGTGCCTTTCACTTCGGCTTCTTTTTCTGATCGTTTTTATTCACACATTTCAGGAAGCTATCTCGGCTCTTAGAGTGCTTGAGTGCTCAATACGCACATTAATGCTCTTGACAAGAATCTTGCCCTTGCTGTTTTATTTTTCTGCTCAGTTCTTTATTGATTTGTGCAGCCGTTTTCACTGGAAGCCTCTTTAGGGAAGATAAGAACACACTGGTGCAGGCTGGGTGGAGCCATCCCACTGCGGAGCTCAGGCAACCGGAAGCCCCGCCCCGTGGTGGGGGGGGCCGCAGGTGGACGGAAGCCCTGCCCCATGGAGGGCAGGCAACCAGAAGCCCCACCCCGTGGGGGGGGGGGGCGCAGGCGGACGGAAGCCCCCCCGCCGTGGAGCGCGGGCGACCGGAAGCCCCGCCCCCGTGGAGCGCAGGTGGTCGGAAGCCCAGACCCGTGGAGCGCGGGCGGACGGAAGCCCCCACGCCGTGGAGCGCAGGTGGTCGGAAGCCCCGACCCGTGGAGCGCGGGCGGACGGAAGCCCCCACGACGTGGAGCGCAGGCGGACGGAAGCCCTCCGCTGCCGTGGACAGAAGCCCCTGCCTCAGCCCTGTGGTCTCAGCCCAGCCTCCCGCTCCTTGAAGGTGGTCCCCGCACAGTCCTGGGACAGTTCCATCACCGCCCCGTCCTAGGGCAGCAGGTCTGACTGAGGAGCTTGTCCTGGCTGGGTCCATGTCGGAGCAACGGCCCATGTCTGGGTCTGGGGGAGGAAGGTGTCATGGGGCCCCCGGGGTTCCCAGTTGTCCTCATTCTCCTCTGCCTGTGGCTGCTGTCATGGTGGCAGAGGAGGGATGGAGTCTGACACACGGGTGAAGGCTCCTCCAGGTCCCTCACCAGCCCCGGGTCCTTTCCCAGAGAGGCCCTTGCCCCTCACGACCAGCTTGTTGAAAGATCCGACATCAGGTCCCCACCTTGGCTCATGGCCAAGAGCTCGGCTTACAGACACCATGACAGACAAGCTTGTGTTTTATGCTAAGCTCTTCATCAAAGAGTTGCATGAGCTATTAGCAATTTCTGTCTCGATAACTGGGAATGAGACCAGCAGCCCTATGCCACATATGCCATATCCCCTGAGACAAATTAATCCACTTTTTCCTCTGGATAGTTGTGGATCTTCCAGAAGACCATAGGATTTGAGTTGAGAAGTTCTTTGGCTGAGTTCAAAAACAGAATGCCCAAAGGAATCCAACTGATAAGAAAAAAAGTTATTCAAACAACAGATGGTAGTCTGGTGGGCTGTTCCTCTGTCCACAAGGTTCCTAATGCAACTGTCCACCTGAAACAGTGATAATTTCCTCCTAAAAGAGAAAAAAAGGAAAATCCACTTATCAAATGGGAAATAAACACCTATGAGAGACTGATTCAAGACAGAGAAACTAAGAATATGCATCTATCTCCATTCAGATTTCTAGAAATGACAGAAAAAATCTGCCTTTAAAAAGAAATAAATTCATAAAAAGTACTAGAAAATAAAAAGGAATGCCATCAACAAAGTGAAACATATTGAAGAATCCTTGAAAAACAGAAGACATGTGGGAGGGGCTTGTCAGAGGAGTCAGTGTAGGACACCAGTTACAGCAAGTTGAGGAAGGGTTGAGGAACTCCAGTAGGTGTTTGCCTCCAGCAGGTCAGGGAATCAGGAGACACACACAGTTCCTGGGAAGCCCCAAGAGACCCAAAAAGTTCAGACAGTCCCTATGCCCAGAAGATGAGCCACTCATGGTCAACTTCAACCCCTACAGCACAAGGACACTGGATTTGGGGAAAAAAACTGTATCCACTCATGATAGAAAATTTACAGTTGGAAGATCACTTCATAGCTGAAAATTTGTAGGCATTTAAGGAAAATTATAACCATAAAAGAAAGTGCCAAACAATGATAGAACTGATTTCCAGGAAAAGATCAAGTCTACAAAGCAAACAGAAGAGGCTTGAAGAGATGCACATTAATCTCTCCTCAGTGGAATAGGAAATAAGTCATCCATGAAATGAGAATGGGCATTATTAAAAAAAAAAAAAGCAAAGAACCTGGAAACCAAAAGCATGGCCATTTAAATTAAAAGGAAAAAATTTCAGTAGAAGAACTGAAGAGCAGAATGCTCATAACTAAAGAGCAATTCAGCAGCTGAAAGAAATAGCACATCAATAAGAAAGAGAGCGCCTAATAGAAAAACAGACAAAGAATTAAAAGGTCGACTCACAGAAGAAATCCAAGTGGCCCTGAGATGTATGCAAAGATCCTCAGCATCAGTGGTAATCAGACAGATACAAACTAAACCACAGTAGATTCAATGTCTGCCCATCTGATGAAGAAAAATAAATGATTGATAGGCCCCAGTACTGGCAGCAGCGCGGGGAATCAGCCTCACACGGTTTCGGCAGCAGACTGAGCTGGCGCCACATTTTTGGACGGCAATCTGGCAGATCTTTCCAATTAACATGTGCATGCTCTTTCCAGCAATTCCAGTTCCAGGACCCATCCTAGAGAAACACTGCACATGTATCCATAGTGACACACACACGGAAATCTCTGCAGTACTGTTGAACATCATGAAAAATTGGAAGCCAGATAAGTGGCCATCAAAAGGAGAATGAGTAATTGAACTGTAATATGCATCCATACTGTGGAATACCACATGGCATTTACAAGGTTTGTTATACAGATTGATGTAGGAAGAGCTCAGAGATATATTTTAATGACAGCCAGCATGTCCTGAATTTACAAGTGTCAGGTATATTGTTTCAGCACTTTACACAGGGATGTTTCATTAAAACCTTACAGTGACCTGAAGAGGTGAGTGCTACTATTAAATATTAAACCCACTTTACTAAGGCGGAAACTAAGGCACCAAAGTTGAGTAGTTATCTGAGGTCAAACACAGTAAGTTAGAGTTTAAAACTCAGCAGCCTCGTGCTGGAGACCATACTTCTTAAAACTGCATTCAGTGATTTAGTAAGCATGTTAAAAAATCAAGTCACTCGGCCGGGCACAGTGTCTCACGCTTGTAATCCCAGCAGTTTGGGAGGCCGAGGCAGGCGGATCACAAGGTCAAGAGATAGAGACCATGGTGAAACCCTGTGTCTACTAAAAAAATACAAAAATTAGCTGGGCGTGGTGGAGCATGCCTGTGGTCCCAGCTACCCGGGAGGCTGAGGCAGAAGAATTGCTTGAACCCAGAAGGCAGAGGTTGCAGTGAGCCGAGATCACACCACTGCACTCCAGCTTAGTGCCTGGCAATAGAGCAAGACGCAAGACTCTTGTCTCAATAAATAAATAAATAGCTGTAGTCTCAGCTACTAGGAAAGCTGAGGTGGGAGGATCACTTGAGCCCAGGATCTTGAGGTTACAGTGAGCTATGATCACACCACTGCACTCTAAGCTAGGGAACAGAGTAAGACCTTGTCTCAAAAAAAACTATACAACTGATAGAAAAATAACAAAATATTTCCTTACATACATAAGTTTTTATGTTACTACTCAGGAGATACTTAGATAGATATGTGACAAATTGATAATTAAAGTAGAGGGTGGAAATGGAGATTTGAAATGAATGAGGCTTTCAATTTGTATTGCATGTGATTTTTCTTAGAATGTAATCATGAATTGTGTAATTAAAATTTTAATGTATAGAAGTTGGTCACCAGATCTCCACATGGGCATAAATGATACCTCTCCTTAGTGTTAGAAATGAAATTGTCAGTCTCAAATGTTTCAATTTGGAAGAGAATAAAAACCTTCAGAGATCCCTGGTCTAGCCTTTCTCTGGAACCTGTCCTGAGGGAGGGGCATTTGTCCTTTGCTTGAAACACTTTCAGGGACAAGGAGCTCATCACTGCTAAAGCGGCTGCCATTATACAGGAAAAGCAAACAGTGTGGTTTAGTGGGAAAAGTACATTATTTAGAGGCAAACAGCCCAAGGCTTAACTCCTGGTCCTAACTAGAAAATTTAGCCCTGGTTTCCTAATCTGTGGACTGGGGCTAAGATGCCTCCCTCACAGATCTATTGGGAAGATTAAATAAGAGCATGGATGTAGTGCAATAGGTTCAGTGCTTGACACAGAGAACATGCCAGCATCTTGACATTCCCTCCCTTTCTCTTTCCTCTGTTTGTTAGAAGGCTCTTCCCAACAGGTGGAAATTGACTTTGATCCTGGCTAGTCCAGTTTCCAGGCAGTACTGCACACTCAGTGCCCGGGTATCTGTGAGTGGGTGATTCTCCGTGTGTATTACTCAAGGTCAAGGGCTATCCCTGAAATTCTAGGGACCTCCATGAAGAGACAAAGAGAAAGCAATGCAAACCTAAGAGTCCCTATTACAGCAAAAGCCCAGTGAGACCATCAGGTCATTCTGTAAACTGTCTACACACGCAAAGCTTGGTTAGATGCCGGATGCCTGAGCTACTACCGCTCTGCCTCGGAATCCTTTGTCCTGCCCTTCTGGGTCACTGAGTTCCACCTCTGGCTTTCTCCCAGTTACTACTGATGCCAACCGCCACACGAACATAAACATTGTTTCTTACTACATACACTGTTTGGAAGACAACATCTTTCTTAATATAGGGTCCATGGCAAGAGGACAAATAACAAAAAGAATGCCGAGAAACAAGATCTTCCATAAGCACTTCATAGCCACAGAGCACTGCTGCGTACTTGACTTCATTTAATGCTCATAGGGTCTGAGCTAAGTATCATTTACCTCCATTTGCCTGGCTAGGATGCTGGCTCAAGGTCACATTTGTACTAAGTGCTACAGCTGGAGTTCAAATAAGAGACATGGTAACTCCACCACTGGAAAAGCTTCTCTGATCACAAGGTTGCCTGCTGCACTTCGCTAACTCTCAGAAGCTGCCAGGGGCCTGGCTTGGAGGTCCTCATGAGAGACACTCTTGGGAATGAGTTGGAGATGGGACCCAGGCTTGGAGAAAGGGATGATCATCTAGTCTGTCAGTGTTAACAGGAGGGAGCACTGAGATACCCAAGGTGAGAAGAGGCCTGAAGACCAGGGTGAGAGGTGCCCGCATGGCCCAGAGAGTGAAGCAGAGAACAGAACAGTGGGCCCCAGGGCCTGGTGTGGACAACCTCTGATCTTTTCTGCCCTGGTGCTCTACGTCCCTGAGACCCTCCAGCCCCACAGCCCACAGCCAGCAGGTGGCTTCCCTTGCTCTAGCCCTCTTTTCAGCTGGAGTTTCCACCAGTTTTACCCCCGATTATTACCCTATGAGGGATTCGTTATGGAAGTCAACGAGATCCATGAGCATTGCATGGCGACTGGGGTCCACTCCCAGGAAGTCGTAAAAATCCCCAGAGGCATCCACAAGAAAGTGCTTGAACCCTTTCTGCAGGTGGTAGGAGAGGGTGTAACCCCGGATTTTCTCACTGACCTGGACCAGGAATGCTCCCTCAGTCATGTTCTCCAGGAGATCTTCCACATCTTCTCAGCTAATGATTCCTGATTTTAAAAATAAAAAAAACAGCAGGTTCTGCAACCGCCTCCCCACAATCCTCTGCTCCTCCCTGCCCCTCACCCTGTGGCTCAGTGCACATGCCATCCACATAGTCCAGGGTGCCAGGAAGGAAAGAGCCCCAGGGGCTGGCCAAGCACGTTCTTCCTGCCACAGAGAGGGCATCTTGGCCCAGTCCCACTGCCGTGAGCCTGGGGACAGAGTTTCTACCTAGGACCTGGGTTGAGCATGCATTCCTCCACATTGAGCCATGCTGATTTGGATTGATTGGGTAAGCGGGCAATTAGTAATGCGCTGTGATTATAGCATCTGTTGATTATAAATACAAGTCAACAGGCTTGTGAAAATCCTCAAGAGGCTGCTTTAAAGACTGTCCCGAATGACTGCTGATGACTGCCTCACTTACCTCTCTCATGTGGTAAATGAGCACCTTAAAAATAGGGTTTTCCCTTAAAAATTACAAAGACTTCTTCCAAATACCTGTGGACACCAGGCAAAAAGTTCCTTAATAGGGACACAGAATTGAGCTTCCCTTCAGCTCAAAGATCAAAACTTTATAAAGGACTTTAAACAACACAACACAGTTTCATCACAATTTGGAAGTCAGGTCTGGCCTTGGAGTTGTTGATATGCTGGTAGCAATCCCCTGAATGCTCTTAGGGAGCCACTCTCATCCAGGTGATACAGGAGAGGTAAAGTGTTTGGGAAAGCAGGTTCCAGACGCAGGGAGGTGGGAAGAGGAGTGGCGGCCGGAAGACCTGGATTACCCCCACCCCCGACCTCTGCGACCTGGCTGTGGAATTTTCAGCCAAGCCCTCAGTGTCTCCAATGTCCTTTGACATTTAGATGATCATAACCCAAATACTTTCAAGGCATGTTATGATTTTCAAGTTGAATGAAGGATTCAAACTCATTTCACACATGGAGAATAGCTATGGAGATGCTGGATCCAGTTATCATCTGTTACTTTGGAGGAGAGGTGAATTGCAACACATTGTCCCTTTGCTCACCCATGGACTTACCCTCTCCACACTGTCAGTGATAGGCAGAGGGACAGAGGGCCGAGCTGCCCACCTCCATGACCCCGAGCTCTGCACCCCTGTGCCTTCTCCCCAGTGCCCGATGCCACTCCCGTCACTGTCCTCCCTCACAGGGCACACTCGAGACTTCCCTTGTGCCCAAGGCAGAGGACTCAGAGGCAACCACACTGCCAGTGCTCCACCTTTTAAAGACAGTCGGTGCAGTCAGGGGCCACCTAGTTCCTGCTTGCCCAGGACTTACAGCAAGACGCATCCAAGCCAGCTGCCCCTCGCCAGCCAAACTCCAGAAGCAGAAAAGGAGGAAAAGTAAGACAAGGAAGGAAGTGAGGAGCCCTTTCGCCACAGGGCACCTGAAAAATAAACACTGCCCCATGCGAGAGGGAGGATGCACCCCGGTGCTGCCCCCAGAAGGCCTTGGGCGCTTCACGCAGAAAAACAGGGACAGCCAAAAGAAGACCGAAAGGGAAAGGCCAGGATCCCTCAAAACTTGGCACTGTCCCTCACCTGCCTCCCTGCCCCAGCACCGGAACACGTGGACCCTAAAGGAGGCTGCGGTGGGGAGATAAGCAGGGGAGCCACAGGCAGGGGCTGAGAGGAAGGACCAGAAGATGTCACCCTCGTCCCCACTCCAAGCACCTCAAGCTGACACACAGGCAGGGCTAGCGTTGGAGAGTTACCAGGCTGGGAGGCAGCGGCCAAGTTAAATACGATGCAGGTGGCTTTTCTTACAGACAAGCATCTTTATGGTAACACTTATTACTTTTTCATTGATAAAAATTGTATATGTTTGTGGTGTACATGACGTCTTGATATATGTATGCATTGTGGTGGGATGGCTAAATCAATCCACTTAAGGTTAACATATGCATTACCTCACATACTAGTTTTTTTGTGGCGAGAACACTTGAAACCTCCCTCTTGACTGGGTACAGTAGCTCATGCCTGTAGACCAGCATGGGCAACACAGTGAGGGCCCCATCTCCACAAAAACAGTTTAAAAATAACTTGGGCATGAAGATGCACACCTGCGAGGGAGGCTGAGGCTAGAGGACCATTTGTGCCCAGGAGTCAAGGCTGCAGTGATCTGTGACCATGCCACTGCACGCTAGCCTGGGCGACAGAGCAAGAGCCTGTCTCAAACAATCAAACAAAAACTCTCTTGGCAACTTCCAAGTAGAGAACGTATCACTAATTATAGTTACCATGCTGTACAATAGGTCTCTTGAACTTATTCCTCCCGTCTTAATGAAATTTTGTGTCTTTCACCAACATCCCCACTGCCTGCCTCTCCCGGTCCCTGGTAACCACCATTCCTCTTTCCGCTTCTGTAAGTTCAATGTTTTTAGATTCCACATATAAATGACCTCATGAGGTATTTGTCTTTCTGTGCCCGACTTATTTCCCTTAGCATAATGTCCTCTGGATTCATCCATGTTGTCACAAATGACAGGATTTCATCCTTTTTAAAGGCCAAATAGTATTCCATTGTGTACATATTCCACATTTCTCTATCCATTCAACTGTTCTGTTTTGTTTTGTTTTGTTTTGTTTGGAGAAAGTGAGTTATTTAGAGAGAGACAGAGAGAAACAGGAGAAAGAGAGAGAAAGAAAGTGCTAACTCTCATACTGAGTGAGAGAATCCGGAAAGACAGAATCCAGGAGAGGAGAGCAGCTTCCACACTGAATGGAAGGGGATAGAGAGATGGAGTCTAGGAGGGGAAGACAGGCTTCCACGAAGGGAGTGTTCGCGCAAGGGGATCCAAACATGGAGTCAGAAGAGGTGTGGAAGAAGGGGACTTTAACCTGGGAGGAACCCCACCTTCTCCAAGACCCCAGGCCAATGAAAGGAGTTCCTTAGAACTTCCACTGGAGTGATTGACGCTTAGTTTCTTCCTGTGCCCACGAAATTCAAACATTAACTTTAAATCTCCCAGATGGAGAGAGCTGGGAGCGGGGCATGGTGCTGGGAACTTCTTGCCCTTAAAGCTACACCCCGCTGTGGACCCGGAAAGAGAACACCTTCCCTCAATCCCCCCTCTGAACAGGAAGCCCAACTTCTGTTGGAACACGGACGTCGATCCTCTTTAACTATTCCTGCTGAAAAGGGGCATAGAAGGGGCCCTGCAGTTGAGGTTTCCTCCAGAGGCAAGTGGTCCATGATAGAGACCACCAGCCAAGGACATCCGGGGTTCCAGCGGCAGGATTGTCTGTGACCTTATGGTTCTAGAAGAAACAAATGTGACATGGTGGTTATAAACGAGCCTAGGAGAGAACAGAGCCGGGTTCGTGAAGGTCTTTAGCCCTGTGTTTGATTCCTGAGTTCCATGTTTAAAACAACACTTAACTGGTTTACAAAATAGCAGCATTTTCCTAGGAAGAGACAGGTTCCCTTCCTACTATGAAAAGGAGAATCAGAGTCTGAGAGATAGCAAAGTTGAGGGTTATAGTCCTGTTAATGCCAGCATATAAATCAGGCTTATTCGTGGCTACTTCCCTGAGGATATTGTTGGAAAAGCAGCTGTAGATCTTCTAATGGCTCACAGTGGATGAAGGGCTGGCTCCTGGAACTTCAGGCTACGGAATGGAGGGTCTATGACTTTCCTCAGGAGGCATCCAAGGCTTCCGCTGAGCATGATGAATCCATGAGTCTATTTCCACTACCTTAACTGCTGTTAGAGTGGACAGAATGACCAAAAATGATCCTTCCCATGATGGGCCTAGAGAGGGAGGGTCTGAGGGGAGAGAATTAAAAAGCACCAAGTCTCCAGGGCAGGAGAGAAATACTGAGAAGGCCAGGCAGTGTCCAGAAGATTGACTTCCTGGACCTCTATGGGCAGCTTTACCCGGGGCTCTGTGAGGGTGACAGCTCATGCTGGCACTTGGTCCAGGCACCATCAGTCTTGCCATTGTGTCATCTGATCAGACACCTCAGGCCCTGGGAACCTTCATCCCCTGGGACAGTGTGCTTTCCAGGGATTTCCTTGGCACAGTGGGCATGGATGAGATGGTGGTCCATTCTTCTGGGGACAATTTCTTATAAAATGTCCCTTCAGATCGCACTGTAACAAGTTCTGCCAGACTGGCGGCTAACCCAAACCTTTCCCTTTTTTGAGCCCCTGGGTCTGCTTGCCTGAAAGCCATGACCAGGGCTGAGCTCTCGTACTTCTTTCAGCCTGTTCCTCCTGGCCTCTCTTACAAAACACCGAGGTTGCCTGGTTCAGTAATGATTCTAGGCTCTGCTCTGGTCCCAAAGCCAGCTTCTGGAGCTTCCTCCTGATATCTGCTGATGAATAAGTACTAAACTTGTCCTTTAGTACTAACTGACCCTCTATGGAGTCTGGTGACAGGAGGGGGTACTTCCTTAAGCCTCCCGCAATCACTTGAGAAAAACTGTTGGGTTTTCCTCCCTTCCCTTTGGGGGTTAGGTTTTCCTTTCGGCAGAGGGTACTTTGGCCACACTGTTTAGCAGAGAAAAATGAGCTGCTTCTTCCTTAAATACTGTGTGTCACACTGTCCCAATTTTCCAGTGTACCCTTTAATGGGGACTTGAGCTTGGAAATAGAAGCACCCATCTGAAATTGAACACAAGGGATGCCTGCATCCCTGGTTATAAAAACTACAGCCACTTCAACCTCAGGCGTCCCACAGGTAAAATGGGTACTAAAATGAAACCTCTTTCAGTCAGTACCCTGAAATTTTATGTGCCCAAGATGCATGATCCATCTTAGCAGAGGGCCTCCTATGTACTGGATTTGAGTCACGACCTACCAGCATCATAGGACCACTCTCCCTGCCTGCATGACCTCCAGTGGCTACCAGAGAAGTGTGGAATGAGAGGAGCTATTGGGTTTGGTAGTCACATACCAATGAGCCCCAGTGAGGCCAGTGAGGCTTAGCAAAAGTCCAATTTACGCAGGCCAATTTATAAACCTGCCCCAGAAGGGTAAACTTCTAGGGAGGGGCCATTAGAGCACACAGTTCAGAGAAGGCAAGCCACGTGGCTGAGGCTGGAACCGTACCCTCAGGACACAGGCGTCCTCCTGCTAACCCATCTTCCCTTGCAGGAAGATGCTCTTAAGGTTGTGAGACCTGCCATTGACTGTTTGGAACTGGAACCGGTTTAACCATGATCTAGATGGAAAAGTTCTGCCAGAGAGAGCCAATCCTAGGTAAGACAAATTATACACCAAACACAAAGTTCCATAGCCTTCAACTTTGGAATTTCCCCCAAAGCTTTCACCAAGTCCAGACTGGCTCCATAAGGCATTTGAGCCAGAAACTTGCAGCTGCAGGCCTACACCTTAACCAACTGCAGCCAAGCCACTTGCCTAAGGGAAGGCACAAAGCGTTCTTCAGCCGGTTTCCATGAGAATGCTGCGCCCCCAGGCGGAGGCCGGCCTACACGTGGGCGGCGCTGGCGGCCAGGCTTCCTGTCCCTCTGCGTCGCTCCGCAGCGTCCATTTCAGAGCCCTGTTCGCTGTTGGGCGCCATCACTGTCCCCCTCCCACACGGGTTTCGGTGGCCATGCTGACCCCGCCAGAACCACTTGCACGCCTGGGCCACTTCCTGAGCGACTGCCCACACAGGGACCCGTGGCCAGCAGGCGGACGCCCTGGGACTGGGGAATGCCGGCGAGGCCTGCGGGGGCCACACGCCAGGCTGCCGCGCTCCCGGTCCCCTGCAGGCTCCGGCTGTACCTCGTCCTCCCCGCGGTTTAATCCGGCCCACAGCGGCTCCGTGCTCAGTTCCACCCCGGGGCTGGGCTGTTCCGGGCCAGGAGCGAAAGGCCGGGGCCATGCTTCCCTGCTGCGCCCCACAGGCTCCCTCAGGTTTTGGTCCCAGAGATAATATCGGAAGGATAGAGAAGGAGACGGAAAGCAGAGATAATATCGGAAGGATAGAGAAGGAGACGGAAAGCAGAGAGACAGCTTGCAGGTAAAACACTGCGCTTTTAATTCTGGCTGCGTCGTGCCTCCGAGGCTCCGCGGGGTCCCGAAGCGGCCTGCCTGCTGTTTCCGGCGTTCTTACAGAGCCGGGCCAGAGGGGGCCGGTTTTACGCACGATTGTGAAGTCTTCTTCGGCTGTACCCCTTTCCTGGTCGTACCCCTCTTCAGGCGAACCCCTCTTCTGGCATACCCCTCTTCAGGCGTACCCCTCTTCTGGCATTCCCCTCTTCAGGCGTACCCCTCTTCTGGTGTACCCCTCTTCTGGCTGCCTTGCCGAAATGTCATATTGGGGTTCAGGGGTTCAGGGTGCCCTTAGCTCCCCTGAGAGCATGTTCCTCCAGGTTCCTCCTGCCCTCTCAAGATGAGAGAGGGGACCACGGCGCAGTGCGCAGTAAATGCTGGACTCAAAAGTGTTTGTAGAACGTGATTTATTTAGAGAGAGAGAAACAGGAGAAGGAGAGAGAAAGAAACAGCTAACTCTCACACTGAGAGAATCCAGAAAGCTGGAATGCAGGAGAGGAAAGCAGCTTCCACACTGAGTGGAAGGGAACAGAGAGAGATGGAGTCTAGGAGAAGAAGGGAGGCTTCCACGAAGGCAGTGTTTGTGGAAGGGGATCCAAACATGGAGTCCCTCAACTGTTTTTCTGTTGTTTTCACTTTGCCAAATTATTATTATTTTTTCTGTTTCCGTCTTCAATATTCACAGCTGATTTTTAAAAATATATATATATATTTTTTATTGCACTTTAGGTTCTAGGGTGCATGTGCAGAACATGCAGGATAAGTGTAGGTACACACCTGGTAATGTTGCTGCCTCCATCCCCATCACCTACATCTGGCATTTCTCCCCATGTTATCCCTCCCCAACTCCCTACCCCCACCGTCCCTTCCCTATTCCCCCCCAACAGACCCCAGTGTGTCATGCTCCCCTCCCTGTGTCCATGTGTTCTCATTGTTCAACACCCGCCTATGAGTGAGAACATGCAATGTTTGCTTTTCTGTTCTTGTGTGAGGTTGCTGAGAATGATGGTTTCCAGGTTCATCCATGTCCCTACAAAGGACACAAACTCATCGTTTTCTATGGCTGCATAGTATTCCATGGTGTATATGTGCCACATTTTCCTTGTCCAGTCTATCATTGAAGGGCATTTGAGTTGGTTCCAGGTCTTTGCTATTGTAAACAGTGCTGCAGTGAACATATGTGTGCATGTGTCTTTATAATAGAACAATTTATAATCCTTTGGGTATATACCCAGTAATGGGACTGTTGAGTCAAATGGAATTTCTATTTCTGTTCCTTGAGGAATTGCCACACTGTCTTCCACAATGGTTGAATTAGTTTACACTCCCACCAACAGTGTAAAAGTGTTCCTATTTCTCCACATCCTCTCCAGCATCTGTCGTCTCCAGATTTTTTAATGATCGCCATTCTAACTGGCATGAGGTAGTAACTCAATGTAGTTTTGATTTACATTTCTCTAATGATCAGTGCTGATGAGCATTTTTTTTCATATGTTTCTTGGCCTCATATATGTCTTCTTTTGAAAAGTGTCTGTTCATATCCTTTGCCCACTTTTGGATGGGTTTGTTTTTCTCTTGTAAATCTGTTTTAGTTCTTTGTAGATTCTGGATGTTAGCCTTTTGTCAGATGGGTAGACTGCAAAAAATTTTTCCCCTTCTGTTGGTGGCCAGTTCACTCTAATGACTGTTTCTTTTGCTGTACAGAAGCTCTGAAGTTTTATTAGATCCCATTTGTCTATTTTGGCTTTTGTTGCCATTGCTTTTGGTGTTTTAGTCATGAAGTCCTTGCATATGCCTATGTCCTGAATGGTTTTTTTTTTTTTTTTTTTT
>CAUYQU010061174.1:0-15336 GCA_963574635.1 Cheracebus regulus | reverse complement strand
TATTTTTGATGGTCTGAGTAGCTATTTAACCTATTGTCCAAGCTAGAAACTTCTGAGAATTAAAGGGGTGCTACTTTTAAAAAAATATATATTTTATTGCATTTTAGGTTTGGGGGTACATGTGAAGAACATGCAAGATTGTTGCATAGGTACCTACATGACAATGTCGTTTGCTGCCTTCCTTCCCATCACCTGTATCTGGCATTTCTCCCCATATTATCCCTCCCCAACTCCCTACCCCACTGCTGTCCCTCCTCTAGTTCCCCCCCCCCCACAGACCCCAGTGTATGCTGCTCCCCTCCCTGTGTCCATGTGTTCTCATTGTTCAACATCCGCCTATGAGTGAGAACATGCAGTGTTTGATTTTCTGTTCTCGTGTTAGTTTGCTGAGAACGATGGTTTCCAGGTTCATCCATGTCCCTACAAAGGACATGAACTCATCATTTTTTATGGCTGCATAGTATTCCATAGTGTATATGTGCCACATTTTCCCTGTCCTGTCTATCATCAGTGGGCATTTGGGTTGGTTCCAAGACTTTGCTGTTGTAAACAGTGCCGCAGTGAACATTCGTGTGCATGTGTCCTTATAATAGAACAATTTATAATCCTTTGGATATATACCCAGTAATGGGATTGCTGGGTCAAATGGAATTTCTATTTCTAGGTCCTTGAGGAATCGCCACACTGTCTTCCACAATGGTTGAACTAATTTACACTCCCACCAACAGTGTGAAAGTGTTCCTGTTTCTCCCCATCCTCTCCAGCATCTGTTGTCTCCAGATATTTTAATGATCGCCATTCTAACTGGTGTGAGATGGTATCTCAATGTAGTTTTGATTTGCATTTCTCTAATGACCAGTGATGATGAGCATTTTTTCATATGTTTGTTGGCCTCATATATGTCTTCTTTTGAAAAGTGTCTGTTCATGTCCTATGCCTACTTTTGAATGGGCATGTTTGTTTTTTTCTTGTAAATCTGTTATACTGCTTTGTAGATTCTGGATATTAGCCCTTTGTCAGACAGGTAGATTGCAAAAATTTTTTCCCATTCTATTGGTTACCAGTTCACTCTAATGATTGCTTCTTTTGCTGTGCAGAAGCTCTGGAGTTTAATTAGATCCCATTTGTCTATTTTGGCTTTTGTTGTCAACGCTTTTGGTGTTTTAGTCATGAAGTCCTTACCTATGCCTATGTCCTGAATGGTTTTGCTTAGATTTTCTTCTAGGGTTTTTATGGTGTTAGGTCTTAGTTTAAGTCTTTAATCCATCTGGAGTTAATTTTAGTGTAAGGTGTGAGGAAGGGGTCCAGTTTCTGCTTTCTGGACAATGCTAGCCAGTTTTCCCAACACCATTTATTAAACTGGGGATCCTTTCCCCATTTCTTGTTTTTGTCTGGTTTGTCAAAGATCAGATGGTTGTAGACATCTCACACCTTATCTAAATAAAGTCGAATTGGTTTCATTCATTTAGTCATGAAAGATTGTAAAGTCTATTTGACTTCTGTTTTGTCAGGTTGTTCTTATTTTTTAAAATTGTATTCATTACTCTTGGTCTTTTTTATTAAAGTGTAAACTCTCCAATCAGATTGTACATTTCCGCCAAAAACAGCGCCTTCAGGAATATTGATTTTGATGACGTTAAAACTACTGAACAATTTGGGGAGAATTAATATAATGTATAATCTATGAACAAAGTATATTTCTCCATTAATTTAGATCTTCTTTGATTTATATCCATAACTTTACTTAGTTTTCTCTGTAAAGGTAAAGCACATTTTTTGTTACATTCATTCTTGGAATTTGACTTTTTGGATGCAGTTGTAAATAATATAACTTTAATATTTTTTTCTATTCATTTTTTTGCTAGTAAGAATTCAATTTATTTTCATACACTGAACTAATATCAAGCATCCATCCTAAATTCTACATTAATTCAAATAGTTTGAATAGAAGTCATGGTAGGAGATATCCTTATGTTCTTTCTCATCACAGGGGAATAATTTCAATCTTTCAATGGTAGATATGTTTTTCAGCAGATTTTTGGAATTATGATCAGATTAGGGATGTGCTCTTTTATTCTTGGTTTATAAATAATTTAAAAATATCACCATCAGTGGGCATTAATTTTTATCATGTTTTCTATGAATACTAAGATAAAAAGAATTATTTTCTCATTTATTTTATTAATGGTGTGAGTCACAGTGATTTTTATGAATGTTAGAATAACTTTTCAGCCTTGACCAAGGAAACAAACAAAAAACAAAAACAAATTTGGTCACGATGTATTGTTATTTTTATTTTTACCATATTCAGTTTGCTAATATTTTAGAGGCATTTTATTCCATATTAATGGCCTGTAATTTTGTAATATCTTTGTCAGATTTTGGTATCAAGGTGATGCTGGCCTCATAACCTGAGTTGGAAAGTATTTTCTCTCTGAGAGATCTTGTGTTAGATTGTAGTTTTCTTTCTTCCTTAGATGTTTGTGAGAATTCACCTGAAGTTTTCTTTGTGTAAAGGCTGACTATAAATTTAATATCTTTATGGAATATAAAGATACAAGATACTTCAATTTTTTTCTAGAATAAGTTAAAATGTGTTTTACCCAGATGTTTTGCATTTTATCTAAATTTCCAAATTCATTTACATAACATTTTTCATGAATTCATATATATGTATATAATTTAAAAAATCTGTTTAATGTGTTTTAATTTTTTGTGTTAATTATTTGTACCTTTTCTTTTTTTCCTTTATCAGTCTTCTGAGTGGGTTTAACAATTAGCCAATTATTGACTCAGTTGATTTTCACTTTGTTGATTTCCATTTTATTTATTTTTTCTTTTATTATTTTTTCCTCACTTTTCTTTGGATATAATTTTTCATCTTTTTCTAACTCCTTGAAATAAGTCCTCAGGTAATTTTTTTTCCTCTCGATTGCCATAATATTTTCTCCAAAGACTATCTGCATCCTATACATTTTGACTACTTATATATTAACTGTCCTTCCGTTCAAACATCTTTTATTTCCATTTTGATTTTTTCTGTGATCCATGGAGTTTTTCAAATATATTACTTATTTTCTGTACATTTGTGGGTTTTTACATTCAGAGATATCTGTTTTATTTCACTCCTTTGAAGTTAATTGATATTTGCTTTGGGGTTTAATATATAGAACATTTTGGTAAATATTCCTTGTATGCTTGACAGGAATATACATTGTGCAGTTGTTGGAGACTGTGTTTTATATGTATATTACTTTACATTTAAGTATTCTGTTTCTTTCTTGATATTTTGGCTGCTCATAGTGTCAGTTACTGAGAGAGATGTGCCAAAATTTTCTTCTAAGCTGGTGGACTTATCTTTATGTCCTTTTAACTTTTGCTTGCTATAGTTTAAGGCAGTGCTTACAGGGGCATATAAGTGTGCATCTTTGTATAGAGTAGACCCTTTTACAAATTTCTTGTCTGTCAGGATCATATGGTAGCTGTGTCAGAACTGACACTAGAAATTCAATCTGTATCAATCATTAAGTATGTATTAAGCACTGTGTATGGGTGGCAGTGGGTCTGAATCTGACCTATCATGACTCAAATCTTCACTAGAAAATGTCTTAGCCTTAAGAAACTCCAGGCCCAACATTGAGAAGGCATCATTTTTGACAGGAATTTTTCCTGTTGTCCATGTCAAAAGAAAAAGCCAAAATTAACTAATATTAATTATTAATCAGAGGAGAAGAGTTACAAAACCTTAACTTAAAAGGCATGCCTTACATATTTAGTGAATAAACCATTTATGCTTATGTTTTCTCTTACCTTGGAAAATTACAAGTAATCATAAAAAAAAGATGGAGCCTTCGAGTTATCAACTGAACAATATGAATGAGTTGTAAATACAGGCTTGCATATTAAATTATGGATACATTTTTATCACAACTATAATTTTCCTTATAAAAAGGGTCATTAAATATTTAATCCTTTGATGTTTGCATATTGTTTTGCAATGAAGCTTTTAACCACTCATTCAAAATGTATTTCATGCCTACCATGTGTGAAACTCTCATTATAGATTTAACCTATGAGCCCATTCTTTCCAGGTCTAAACAATCCTATGAACTTTATTTTAAGAGCACAGAAAGATTACAGACTGAATCTTACTGACACAGAAAATAAAAACAAAATATCTAGATTTTATTAAATTGACTTGGCAAAATCTTCCTTCCTTTGGAGACAGAATGTCAGCTTCTCATTCCTAATTTTTTAAAAAGTAAAACATATTCAAAGGTAAAATATAAATGGCTCCCAATTGCATTTAGACTCTTAGCTGAATGCAAGAACAGAGCAAAGAACAGATCCAGCAAAACTAATAATAGACACACCATTAGCAATAGAAGATTTGCCTTTTAGATGGTGGCAAAAAGTATTTAGAAATATGAAAGAATTGCCTAGCAAAATGTCTATGTTTATTTTAAACATTAGAATCTTTAAATCAGCTAATGACATGGCAGCAAATATTGAGTGGAAGTAATACAAGATGGCAATTATTAATTTACAGATGGCTGTATCTCTAGTTGACTGAAACCACCATGACATGGGTACAGAAGTGTAACTCCAAATGCCAGAAGCCATCCCAGGTGGCACAGAAGATCTACAAGAGAATACATTTCAATGATCATTTCCATATAAGAGTAACACTTAAGGAATTGAGATTCACTTTCATTTCCATGCAGGGTATCATTCTACACTGATGATTTTGAAAGCCAAAGATACATAACTGTGCCCTTTCTTGAGACCCAAATGAATCCACCCTTTTAGGGAGCTCCAGTGAGTATTATGTAAACATTTCAAGTTCAGTATGTGAATTCATTATCTCTCGTCTGAGCCTCAAAACTGATCCTTCTTAATAACAGTATCATAATATTAATTGCTAAGATCTCTTCAAGATTTTCCTGAGCATTTTATCAGTATCATCTCCATTTCAGATGAGCACAATAAGGCGAAAACATTAAGTAGTGTACCCAAGATTATGAGCCTAGTAAGTGATTGTATGTCTAGGGCCCATGCTCTCAACCATGATACCCATGGCATACTGAGATTCATAGTTTCTCCCTTCTGTCAATTTTGTAGACAGATTACTATTATTATTTGAGATGGAGTCTAGCTCTTGCTGCCCAGGCTGGAGTGCAATAGTGCAATCTCGGCTCACTGCAACTTCCACCTCCTGGTTTCAAGCGATTCTCCTGCCTCAGCCTCTCGAGTAGCTGGGATTACAGGCATGTGCTACCACGCCCAGCCAATTTTTGTATTTTTAGTAGAGACAGGGTTTCTCCATGTTGGTCAGATTGATCTCGAACTCTTGACCTGAGGTGATTCACCCACCTCAGCCTCCCAAAGTGCTGGGATTACAGGCACGAGCCACCTTGCCTGGCCCGATTATGTCTTACTCAATCAAGAAGATACCCTCTCAACTGGTCCTCTTAAATCTAGTTTATCCTCCTTCCATTCTATTTTCCACATAGCTACCAAAGTTATCTTTCTAGAAGACAAATGTGATCTCATTAAAATCTTTCCATGGTTTCTAGATATTTAACATGGATTACAAGATCCTGCAAAGTCTCATCTTCGGCTGATGGCTCACTGATTTTGCTTCTGATATTTTGCTCATGTTATTCCTTTGAGTGGTCCTTCGCCTGGTACATTCACCTGGGGAGCATCTTCTCATTTTCAAAGTTGCTCAAATGTGAATTTCAAGACCCCCTTACCAGATTATGTATTTATTTTCATACCTTCCTACAACACTTTGTACATATTTTTATTACAGTTTATGTGAAATTGCTATGCTTAAACTTGCTTACATGTCTCTTCTGCAATAATCTGTAAGTCTCTGGTTTGTTTTTGTGTATATTTTCTTAACATCGAATATACTGCCTAGCAGACAGTCAGCATTTCATGTGCCTTTTATGTATGGATGGAAGGAAAGAAGGAAGGAAGTTTGGAAGAATGGAGGAAACGAGAAAAGGGAGGGAGGAGGAAAAAAGGAAGAAACTGAATTTTGGAAATATAAATCAATGACTTTAATATTGAATCTGATAAAATTTTATAGCAGGTTATTAAATACATGTTTTTAAATATTTAAAAACAGAAATAATTGAAATACAACATTAATTTATTAAAATAAATCAGACTAGGCTGACATCATTTACTTTTTTGATAGGGTTAATAGTTTTATAAACCTACAGTGTAAATACAGAGTAAATCAAAATTTCTATAAGGCATTTGATCAATACCATTGTTATATTCTTACAAACAAGATAGTTAGAAACAAATGAAATAATAATGCTGTTAAGTGGATCCATAGCTGATTCAATTCTCCATCCTAAAATGTTTTTATTTCTATATTTTTTTCACCCTTGGAGGGGATCTTTACTTGCCTTGTATTCTCATTTTGCTGTTTGACATTTTCATCACTAATGAGTAAAGTTATAAAAATATGTCAAATTTGTCAAGTGACAAAAAGCTATAGGACTGAACAATATTGCAAAGAACTAAGGTTTTGGAACCAGACATGTTTAGGTTTAAATCTCACTATAACATGTAGTTGCACTGTAACTTTAGGTTCCTTAATCTGACTGACTCTAGCTTTCCTTATCTATAAAAAGAGAATAATATCTAATTCACAGAGTTGTTATGGACATTCATTAGCTAAGACTTGTAATGCCTAAGAAACTATAGACTCATTAAAATTTACCTCCTAATTATTTTTAAGGGTTATGACTTCAAAAAATCATAACCTTTAAAAAATTGCTCAGTTAGCTCTCAAACTGACAATGTGTAATCTAAACAGGTTAATTGTTAACTATTGTGTCTTAGTATAAATATTAATTGTCATGCAGTACTCTGATTTATTAGCTATTTATATAAAATTGGGGGCTTTAATCAAGTACAAACTCATTATGCATCAACAATGTAGCATGACTGACATGCCGAAAAATAACAAATTTAATTTTAGACTGTATAAAAAGAAACATAGCATCTAGAACAATTTGTGGAATATCCCCCTTCTTCCCTGCCCTGCTGCCTGATTATATTAGTCCACAGTGGAATATTATGCCCCGTTATGGAGCAGTGTGACTAGACACCATGTCATGGAGAAACAATGGAAAGATGCAGATTTAATGGAAATAATAGATACTGGAGGCTCCAAAGGGGAGATCTTGGGAAGGGGGTGAGTGTTGAAAGATTACCTGTTGGGTACAATAGTCACTATTTGGATGATGGGAACACTAGAAGCTCACCCTATGCAGTATATCTAAAATAAAATAAAACAATGAGGCAGCTCTAATTCCAGTCAAAGGCAGGATTTGGAAAAAGTATTATAGCTGTCTTGCCATTTTAAAAAAGAGCATTATGTGAACTAAGTACTAACTTTATTCAGTGTGTTGTGAGAGTAGAAATGATAGACATCAGGAGAGGAGCACTTTTGCTTGATATAAGTAAAAATTCTTTTTAAATTGCATTTTAGGTTTTGGGGTACATAGGAAGAACACGCAAGATTGTTACATAGGTACACACATGGCAGTGTGATTTGCTGCCTTCCTCCCCATCACCTATATCTGGCATTTCTCCCCATGCTTTCTCTTCCCAACTCCCCACCCCCAACTGTCCCTCCCCTATTTCCCCCGGACAGACCACAGTGTATGATGCTCCCCTCCCTGTGTCAATGTGTTCTCATTGTTCAACACCCACCTATGAGTGAGAACATGCGGTGTTTGATATTCTGTTCTTGTGTCAGTTTGCTGAGAATGACGGTTTCCAGGTTCATCCATGTCCCTACAAAGGACATGAACTCATCGTTTTTTATGGCTGCATAGTATTCCATGGTGTATATGTACCACATTTCCCCTGTCCAGTCTATCATCGATGGGCATTTGGGTTGGTTCCAGGTCTTTGCTATGGTAAACAGTGCTGCAATGAACATTTGTGTGCGTGTGTCCTTATAGTAGAAGGATTTATAATCCTTTGGATATATACCCAGTAATGGGATTGCTGGGTCAAATGGAATTTCTATTTCTAGGTCCTTGAGGAATCACCACATTGTCTTCCACAATGGCTGAACTAATTTACACTCCCACCAACAGTGTAAAAGTGTTCCTATTTCTCCTCATCCTCTCCAGCATCTGTTGTCTCCAGATTTTTTAATGATCGCCATTCTAACTGGCATGAGATGGTATCTCAATGTAGTTTTGATGTGCATTTCTCTAATGACCAGTGATGATGAGCATTTTTTATATGTTTGTTGGCCTCATGTATGTCTTCATTTGAAAAGTGTCTGTTCATATCCTTCGCCCATTTTTGAATGGGCTTATTTGTTTTTTTTTCATGTAAATCTGTTTTAGTTCTTTGTAGATTCTGGATATTAGCCCTTTGTCAGATGGGTAGATTGCAATAATTTTTTCCCATTCTGTTGGTTGCCAATTCAGTCTAATGACTGTTCCTTTTGCTGTGCAGAAGCTGTGGAGTTTGATTAGGTCCCTTTTGTCTATTTTGGCTTTTGTTGCCAGTGCTTTTTGTGTTTTGGTCATGAAGTCCTTGCCTACGCCTACATCCTGAATGGTTTTGCCTAGGTTTTCTTCTAGGGTTTTTATGGTGTTAGGTCATTTAAGTCTTTAATCCATCTGGAGTTAATTTTAGTGTAAGGTGTCAGGAAGGCATCCAGTTTCTGTTTTCTGCGCATGGCTAGCCAGTTTTCCCAACACCATTTATTAAACAGGGAATCCTTTCCCCATTGCTTGTTTTTGTCAGGTTTGTCAAAGATCAGGTGGTTATATATGTGTGGTGTTGCGTCCAAGGCCTCTGTTCTGTTACATTGGTCTATATCTCTGTTTTGGTACCAGTACCATGCTGTTTTGATTACTGTAGCCTTATAGTATAGTTTGAAGTCCGGTAGTTTGATGCCTCTTGCTTTGTTCTTTTTGCTTAGAATTGACTTAGCTATGCGGGCTCTCTTTTGCTTCCATATGAAGTTTAAGGTATTTTTTTCCAGTTCTGTGAAGAAGGTCATTGGTAGCTTGATGGGGATAGCGTTGAATCTGTAAATTACTTTGGGCAGTATAGGCATTTTCATGATATTGATTCTTCCTAACCATGAGCATGGAATGTTTCTCCATCTGTTTGTGTCCTCTTTTATTTCATTGAGCAGTGGTTTGTAGTTCTCCTTGAAGAGGTCCTTTACATTCCTTGTTGTATTCCTAGGTATTTTATTCTCTTTGTGGCAATTGTGAATGGTAGTTCATTCTTGATTTGGCTCTCTTTAACTCTGTATTGGTGTATAGGAATGTTTGTGATTTTTGCACATTGATTTTGTATCCTGAGACTTTGCTGAAGTTGCTTATCAGTTTCAGGAGATTTGGGGCTGAGACAATGGGGTCTTCTAGATATCCAATCATGTCATCTGCAAATAGAGAAATTTGACTTCCTCCTTTCCTATTTGAATACCTTTTATTTCTTTTCTTGCCTGATTGCTCTGGCTAAAACTTCCAATACTATATTGAACAGGAGTGGTGAGAGAGGGCATCCTTGGCTAGTGCCAGATTTCAAAGGGAATGCTTCCAGTTTTTGCCCATTGAGTATGATATTGCCTGTTGGTTTGTCATAAATAGCTTTTATTATTTTGAGATATGTTCCATCGATACCTAGTTTATTGAGGGTTTTTAGCATAAAAGGCTGTTGAATTTTGTCAAAGACCTTCTCTGTATCATTGAGATAATCATTTGGTTTTTGTCTTTGGTTCTGTTTATGTGGTGAATTACGTTTATAGACTTGCATATGTTGAACCAGCCTTGCATCCCCGGAATGAAGCCTACTTGATTGTGATGGATAAGCTTACTGATGTGCAGTTGCAATCGGTTTGCCAGTATTTTATTGAAGATTTTTGCATCTATTTGGATATTAGCCTGAAGTTTTCTTTTCTTGCTGAGTCTGCCAGGTTTTGGTATCAGGATGATGTTGGTCTTATAAAATGATTTGGGAAGGATTCCCTCTTTTTGGATTGTTTGGAATTGGTTCAGAAGGAATGGTACCAGCTCCTCTTTGTATTTCTGATAGAATTCAGCTGTGAACCCATCTGGACCTGGGCTTTTTTTGGGTAGTAGGTTCTTAATTGCTGCCTCAACTTCAGACCTTGTTATTGATCTATTCAGGGTTTGAACTTCTTCCTGGTTGTAAAAACTTTCTTACATGAAGAGATTTTCAAACATTGATTGGGCTGCTTTATAATATAGTCTGTTTCTTGTCACGGTGCTCCCAGGAATATTCAAACTTGGACACTCATCAGTTAGACCATTGCAGGAGCTTTTATTGCATGGAGTTGGAAGTGAAATAGATGCACTCTAAGAATGAACATGCTTTGAGAGCTCACAAATTTTGAAGCCATAAAGAGCCTCATATTTTTAAACTTGTTTTGTACCTTAGAAATGCATTAGGATGTACATCACATATCTATAAGAAGTAATTGTAGGTCCATAGAGAGTGTTGCCCTGGGTTTACACAGCTTTAATTTGATGCTCAGTTCCAAACCTTACTAATTTTTAACCTTGGTCAACTTATTAACCTCTTTGAATCTAGTTTCTCAATTGAAAAAAAAGAAGAGGGAAATTTACGGGATATCTGGCAAGATTAAATACAACAGAGCATTTAATGAATATTTTGAACACACATTAGTTCAATACAGATCTGTTTTTCGTTATCCTCGGTACTATGGGTGGGAACATTAAATTATAGCACTGGAGAAAATCCACCGCCAAATCATTCATTGACAGGTGGTGCAGCAGTAAGAGTCTGTCACATACATTTTAATACCAGGTGGGCTTCTGGAGACAGCTTTGTTTTCATGGGTAATATCGTTGGCCTGGGGAAAGAATCTAAATTTTTAGCTTCTCTGGGGACTGACGTAACAATGACATGGGATACACAGGTTGTGGTCAAAGGCCATGTTTTCCCATATCATCATAGCCTGGAGAGCAAAAACAGAAGTTGTCAGAGTAAACCAAGGCAAAAGCAGTGAAGGGATTTTACAGTGCTGATGTTCTCAATCAAGAGCAAGTGCTGCCTAGGTAACTGCTCTATCTCTGTTGTGCTGTGACAGAGTCCATGGCAGTAGTAACAGCATTGTGCAAGCTATGATCTCTGACAGGCTTGAAATGAAGACATCTGCATTCCTTTGGAAAGTGTGAGACAATGTGGTTGACACAGAGGCACTATTTAAATCTAGGGAATACACATGCTTAAGCTTATCCACAATCATATACAATAATAGGGGATTATTTCATCCTCTTCTCCCTTGTTTTTTTTCTAAGTATAGTAAGGCAAATTTGAGCAAGATTGGCTGGGAAATTATTGACCCTTTATTTTTTTCTGTGTTTAGATGTCATAAAACATAAGCTCTTTAAACGTCGAGAAGTGAGCAAGGAGAGAAAATGAAGACTCATGTCATTTACTTAATAATCAAAAGTTAATAATATGCTTTTAAAGTTCCTAAGGTTCTGCTTAATTTTGGATTGAGCTTGAAGAGGCTGTTAATTGATCGGTGTCCTCGTGTTCTTCTTTGTGAACTGGAGCTTATGTGGCCCACATCTTAGAGCTGTCATTTTGATTGACATAAGCTGTGAGTGCATAAGCAATGCCTAGCTCACATAATTCCTGGCATCCCATGATCTTAGATGGCGAGACTCTACCATGCCTGAAAAAGGGCTTTTGCAATGAGGGCTTGGCATTCCCTGAGCCTTCTCCAGGTATAGAGACACTCAAATGATCCAGCCTGGATTCACAAGCCAAGGGACATCAGCATGATATTGATAATCCCACTATGAGGGAGGAGAGTGGTCCAAGATTACAAGAAAGATTCTATTATCAGAAAAAAAGGAAAGTGAGACTGAACAAGCAAAATAGACCATTTCTACTGTAAACTTTTGGATTTTTTAATCTCATTCTGGCTTTTACTATAATTAATCTTTTACTTTTTATGTTTTTAAGTTTTAAGGTACACATTTTCTAAGAATTTCTTGTTTTGGAAATAGGAGATCAACCTCAGAAGTGTACTTTTTGTTGGGGACCTCAACTAATGCTTCTTTCTTTTTCTTTTTTTTTTCTTTTTAAACGTTTTGTACAGACAACATCTTGCTATGTTGCCCAGGTTGGTCTTGAACTCCTGGCCTCAAATGATCCTCTCTCCTCAGTCTCCCAAAGTGCTGGGATTACAGGTATGAGCCATCCTGCCTGGCCATGTGCTTATTTCTTTTTTATTTGAAAATAAAAATAAAATTTTTGAATATATGCTGTTTTTTTTTTGCTTCTGTTTACTCATTGGCATGTATTTTCAAACAGATAAGGTATATAAATAGCCTGAGGTCCATTTCCTATTTGATTGGTTTCTGATGTATTGTTTCTTCCATATCGAAAGTTGAACCAGAAGTTGATATTTGTAGCTTCTGGAGCTTCCAGAAGATTCGAGATCATGCAGATCTGTGGAATCTCTTCTACTTCCGCCTCATCTCTTTTTGAAATTTCAAACAAATAAAAACATTTCAAAAAATGAACAATCCCAAAATATATTGCTACCAGAGTTCTTATACTTTCTTCCTCCAACTACGTCATCTGAGGATGCTTTCCATTAAGGGGCTGTTGTTCAGTGTCTCACTACCACAGCCACTTCCTCTACTACCACCTCCACCACCATCTCCTCCTGTCACTGCTGTCAATTCTAATACCATACAATTGCTTTCAGAAGGTCTAATCTCTGGGGGAGTGAATGGCAGGAAGTAGGGCAGCATAGAAAAGAGTCAGTCTGAAGAGCAGCACTAGCATTTCCTTTTTGCTGATCCAAGGACAGAGAGTGGGGATGGATGAAAGACCTGCTTAACATGCTGTCTCACTCAACCTAATAACGTGAAATAGTCCAAGTGAGAAGTTGCCAATGTTTCATTTGCTCTACAGGAAATCACTGCCTTCTTCTGAGTGAAAATGTTGATTCTTGATTTCAGTTTACCTTATTTAATTTTCCATTTTTAGGATGAAAATTAAGAGAATTAGAAGCCAACAGTACCACTCAATTTTAAACCAGAAGACCAATCTTTTTCATAATTTCTAGTTAAAAAAAGATTCAACATGTAATTGTATTAATGATCTATATGTAGTTTATTTCTCGGAATATTAAAAAACATGGAAAGATTCTGTAGTTTTCTTCATATAATATTAGCATCTAGTGGATGGGTTCTACTTTTACATGGTTCTTTAACTTCTTTTATTCATTCAGTTATTTATTTTGACATAAAGTAATTATTTAAAATAGTTTTCCTAAATTTTTCTTATTTATATGTGTGCATAAATATATAGATACACACTATATATAATATATATACAGACATACATATTAACTTTTATATTCTTAATTCCTAGTACTTCCTGCATTTCTCCACTTTCATAGTCTTAATGTTTCATCTCATTCATTTTATTTTTAAATTTTAAGGTTTCTTATGTTTTTAATATTTTATCTCATTGAAATGTGGCTTTTATTTTCTTAAATAAATTTATTTAAAAATAATTTTAGATTTACAGAAAATTTGCACAAAGTCAAGTTTCCATACTCCTTTCACCTAGCTCCCATGACTGAAGACCTTATTACTTAATAATGGAGTCTTACATGTCCATGATACATTTGTTGAAACTAAAATACTAACGTTGGTACATTAACCTTAACTAAATTGCAGACTTCATTTGCATTTTACCAGGTCTTCCGCTAATGTCTTTTTGGTTTGTTTGTTTCAGAATCTAATTCAGAATAACATATTGCACTTAGTTTTCAAGTCTCCTTAGTTTATTTTAATCTGTGACACGTTTTCAATCTCATTATTCTTAAAGACATTGATAGTTTTGAAAATTACTGGTTAGATATTCTGTAGAACATTCCTCAGTTTGGTTTAAGCTGATGTGTTCTTATGATAGAAGGGACTTATAATTTTCTACATGAGACAACACAAAGATGAAGTGCCTCTCTCCTCATATCAGGAGCTCCATTATATCTAGATGACATCACCAGTGTTTAAATCAGTCACTTAGTTAAGGTGGTGTCTGCCAGGTTTCTCCACTGTGATGTAAATTTATTTTCTCTTTTCATACTTTATTCTTCAGAAGTGAGTCACTATGGTCAATCTACATTGAATGAGAAGGCACTTAAACTCTACCTCCTGAAGGGGTTGTATCTACACAATATAATTTGAAATTCTCCTATAAGGAACATTATCTTTCCCATTTATTTATTCAATCATTTATTATTATAATTTGGGTTAAGATCCAGTATGCATTTTTTAATTAATTTATTTTTATTTTATATATATAATTGCATTTTAGGTTCTGGGGTAAATGTGAAGAACATGCAGTATTGTTGCATAGGTACATACATGGCAATGTGGTTTGCTGCCTCCATCCCTGCAACCTATATCTGGCATTTCTCCTCATGTTATCCCTCCCCAACTCCCTACCCCCTGCTGTCCCTCCCTCAGTCCCCCACAACAGACCCCAGTGTGTGATGCTCCCCTCCCTGTGTCCATGCGTTCTCATTGTTCAGCACTGCCTATGAGTGAGAAGATGCAGTGTTTGTTTTTATGTTCTTGTGTCACTTTGCTGAGAATGACGGTTTCCAGATTCATCCATATCCCTACAAAGGAGATGAACTCATCCTTTTTTATAGCTGCGTATCCCATTTTCCTTGTCCAGTCTATCATCAATGGGCATTTGGGTTGGTTCCAGTTCTTTGCTCTTGTAAACAGTGCCGAAATGAACATACATGTGCATGTGTCTTCATAATAGAAGGATTTATAATTCTCTGGATATATACCCAGTAATGGGATTGCTGGGTCAAATGGAATTGTTTCTAGGTCCTTGAGGAATTGCCACACTGTCTTCCACAATGATTGGACTAATTTAGACTCCCACCAACAGTGTAAAAGTGTTCCTATTTATCCAAATTCTCTCCAGCATCTGTTGTCTCCAGATTTTTAATGATTGCCATTCTAACTGGTGTGAGATGGTATCTCAATGTGGTTTTGATTTGCATTTCTCTAATGACCAGTGATGACGAGCCTTTTTTCATGTTTCTTGGCCTCATAAATGTCTTCTTTTGAAAAGTGTCTGTTCATATCCTTTGCTCACTTTTGAATGGGGTTGTTTTTTTCTTGTAAATCTGTTTTAGTTCTTTGTAGATTCTGGATATTACCCCTTTGTGAGATGGGTAGACTGCAAAATTTTTTTCCCATTCTGTTGGTTGCTGGTTCACTCTAATGATTGTTT
>CAUYQU010061173.1:0-11574 GCA_963574635.1 Cheracebus regulus | reverse complement strand
AACAAAAATATATAAAAGGCTTTTGTAAAACGAATAAAAGCAGCAGTTTATTCACAAGGCAACAGCGCGTTCGAGTGTCCTTTCGCCAACGACCCTCCCTCACCTGCAGGGTTCCCACCTCTGCCCAGCTGGACTGCGGCAGAAGAAACTGAGAAACTGACTCTAAAATTTATATGGATCTTTGAATCTCCCCCTGCCAAAAAATAAATAAATTTACATGGAAATATAAAGGCCTTAAAATAGCCAAAATCATTTTGAAAAGGAAGAACAAACCAGGAAGACTTACAATACTGTCTGACTTCACTATTTATTACACAAGTACATAATCAAGGCAACTGAATACCTATATGGGGCAAAGAAGAAAAAAAAAGGATCTTGATCCCCTATCGCACCGAGATGAATCATAATCCTAACAGTGAAGGCTTCCAGAACACAGGAGAATATGTTTATGACCTAGGGGGCAGGCAAAGATTTCTTAGAAAGGACATCTGTTGGTGAGGCTATGCAGCAACCCTAACTCTAATATTTTGTTGATGGGGGTGTAAAATGGTACAGTATTTTGGAGAAAGGTTTAGTATATTATTATAAACATTCACCTACCCTTTAACTCAGTAATTTCACCCCTAGGTAATTATCTAAGAACAATGAAAACATATATCCACAAAAATTACTGTATACAAGAATATTGACAGCAGCTTTATTTATGCTAACTAAAATCTAGAAGCAACCAAAATATCCATCTTTGAACAAGATAACAAAAAACAAATTAAGATATAGGCATTCACTGGAATACTCAACAATTCAAAGGAATAAATTACTATCACATACGACATGGATCTCCCAGACATAATGCTGAGCGGATGCCAGATACAGAGGAGTACATCCCATGTAATTCTATTCATATACACTAAGCTCTAGAATTGGCTAAACTAATCTAGTTTTTAAAAAACAATTAGGAAACTAGTTGCCTGGGGTGGACAGAAGACTGGCATAGGACAGGAGGGAACATTCTGGAGATGTGGAAATGTTTTATGTGGATGCGCATGGATAATTTGTGGCATTTCAATATATGTAAATTTTACCAAAAAAACTTTTCAAAAAAACTAACTCAAGTAGGAGGTTGGGGAACGGCTGAAAGTATATGAAACAAGAATGGCAGAACCTTAAGTGTTACCAGGTGATGGGTCCATGGAGGTTTATTAAATTATTCTGATTTTGTTAGTAATGGTATAATAAAAAGTAAAAAAACTTACAGATTTTAGTTGAGAACAAGTTAAAAAGTAAAACAGTTTTTAGCTTCCAACCACCACCAAAAACAGAAAAGTTACTATAATTTCCTGTAGCATTGAACAGAGATATAGTAATTAGCATGGCTACAGTGAACACTGTAGTTCCTACCTATACTTCGTCCACGTTAAAGCAAGGAGAATGGTGAGGACGACAGGGTATTTACATACTCTTTGAGGAACTAGGGAAACGTATTAGGGATGAGGGCTCTTTCTCTTATTTTAATCCAAATTAAAAGAGAGACGTGGAGGGTTTTGTGGGAAATTTTTTAAAAAGAATTCAACCAAAATGCAGAGTCATGATAAAAGCTGTAAAAAAGCTATAAACTCAGTCGGGTGCGGTAGCTCACAACTGTAATCCCAGCACTTTGGGAAGCCGAGGTGGGTGGACCACGAGGTCAAGAGATCGAGACCATCCCGGCCAACACGGTGAAACCCTATCTCTACTAAAAATATAAAAATTAGCCGGGCATGGTGGCACACGCCTGTGGTCCCATCTACTCGGAGGCTGAGGCAGGAGAATCGCTTGAACCCGGGAGGCAGAGATTGCAGTGAGCCGAGATCGCACCACTGCACTCCCGCCTGGTGACAAAGTGAGACTCCGTCTCAAAAAGAAAAAAGAAGAAGAAAAAAAAGCTACATATCCCAAAGTAAATATTTTGGCTCACTTGGTTATGAACAGTATGCATGTACCATTTTTGGAAGTTACCATAAAAATGAGTGTCTTTGGATTTCTGGGCTGAACTGAACATGTGTAGGTGAATCTTTCTTAACAAAGTAGTAATACAAATTATAAAATTAATCACAGCATGCAGCCCTGCCCCAGGTACTCTCCATCCTTTTCTTAAAGAATACTGGGCCGGGCTGGGAGCCTCGTGGCCCCCCGCCCGGGTCCGCAAAAAATAAAAATAAAATAAAATAAAATAAAATAAAATAAAGAAAAAAAAAAGAATACTGATAATCATGGACCCACCTCTGACCTAAATACTGTGAAGGAATCAAAGTATGCAACATAAACCTTATCCCCCGGAAACTTACAATTTAGCTGCAAAGGCAAGATATGCCTAGAAAACAAGCCATTACCACCACATAGCGGTACTTGGTTAAGTGCCCGGAGACAGTACAGATACGATGTACTTTTTAATGAAAACAATATTTTGCTTTGGTGGTTTCAGCAGGCTGCCTTGAAGTTAGGGAAGTAGAACTGAGACAAAGAATACAGGCAGGGAGAAAAATGGGATGGGAGGCGGGCAGGCACTTCCAGAACAGAGGAACTGGGTAAAGCAAACAACATAACGTGAAAAGAAGCCTGAATTTTGTCTCCAGTGAACCCCCAACATCCCTCCAACGCCTCTGTCTGGCTCTCTGCTCAGGGTCTTCCCAAAACTTCAGGTCAGCGGTAGTTCCTAAAGTGGTCCCCGCACAAGCATACATCACCAACCAGCTGGGAACGTAATTTGTCAATTCTGGGGACTCATCCCAGACCTACTGAGTCATTAAGTGCGGGACTGAGGGCAGCAATCTGTGTTTTAACACGTGCGTCAGGTTACCGCGCACGCTCAAGTTTGAAAAACACTCATCGAGGGCTACCCGCTAAGCATCATCCTCCGCACAAGAGTGATAACGTTCTGAGTGCCTAGGAGCCAACTTGCAGGGTGTAGGGAGCTGAGAGCGGGTCCTAGGCCTGTAAGAGTTCAGTCTCTGCCCCAATTTCGCTTTCTCATCCAGGACACCGGCTCCTCTGCCTGCTTCTTCTGTAGGACTGTAACCTGAGAGGGCCCGCTCCCGCCCCTCTGTCGCCCTACCTCAGTGTCAGAGGGGACGTGGTGCCGGCAGGGAGGGGAACTGCCCAAGGAGACGGGAGTAGACGTGGCGCTTGCCCGCAGCCCGCCCAACAGGAGGAAAACGCTTCGGACCCACAAAGAACCGCTCCAGCGCCACCGGCTGCGGCCGGGGCCTGAACCCGAGCCACCGGTTCCTCCGCCCCACTCGGCCGCCATCTTCGGGCGAGCGCCGTTACCATGGAGTGCGTGACGCCTCTGCGCCCGCGCCGGCCCCGCCCCTCGCCGCTCGGGGCCGACGGACGCCCGGCCGGGCGAAAAGGCGCTTTCCGATTGGACGGCGTCACCCGCGGGAGGCTCCAGCGGAAGATGAGGACAGCGATCGCGTCCATCGCATCACGTGGCGCGAAGCCGGCCAATAAATGCTGTCTGGCGGCCCACGTGAGTTGGGCTGTGGGAGGAAGAAACGCTAACGGTTGTTGGCGGTATGTGGGTGTCTGAGGGAGTTTTTCAGTTCTTTCGTTTAGCAAAGTGGTATGCACCTACTAGGTGCCGGGTGTTTAGACGGACATATAGCCCTCTGCAAAGTCTTTCAGTGTCGTCCTTTGTTTGAAAGGTGAGTGGAATACTTTCATTTACTTATCCTGAGTCACCAACTTTAGGCCCGGTAGTTAAATAAGGCCATTTCCTTTAAATTCAATGATACACCCTTTACTATTTTGCTTAACTCCATCTTTTAATTTCCAACCAAGAATTGCCACTGCACCTAAGATAAGGGGGATCCTGGCCACTAAGGAAACGCCTTCAAAACCGGGCCATGAGGAACTATCCTAAATGGGAAATAGGGACAAGTCCCCGTGGCTCATGACACTAAAGTAAAACTACGAACTCAAACGCTTTAGCTGTAAGTCATTCAACGGGAATTGAATAGGTAAACTACTATACTGGGAATCGAAGGGATAGGAAAGAAGGAAAATCTCAAGAGTTACAAACGGTGGGTGGAGATTATAGACTCAGATACGAGGACAGGGGGGTGTTTTAAGTATTACCATTTTACAAGTAAAGACTCACTAATGTGTCTACCATCCCACAACTAGTGGAAGTTGGGATTCCAAACCACATTTCTGAATTAGGAAACGTGCTCTTTCCACCACAATAGCACAAATAAATTGCTGCTGTGAATAAAGAATGGAACCTGTAACAGTAGTATTATGCTAAAGAAAGGCTTTTTTTGAGATGCAGTTTCACTCGTTATCCAGGCTGGAGTGCAATGACACTGTCTTGGCTCACTGCAACCTCTGCTTCCCAGGTTCAAGTGATTCTCCTGCCTCAGCCTCCCAAGTAGCCGGGATTACAGGTGCCCACCACCATGCTCGCCAATTTTTGTATTTTTGGTAGAAATGTGGTTTCACCACATTGCTCAGGCTAGTCGCTCCTGACCTCAGGTGATCTGCCCGCCTTGACCTCCCAAAGTGTTGGGACTACAAGTGTGAGCCACCGTGCCCGGCCAGGAGGATTGGCTATTTCAATGGCATAGTGGACAAGTTGCCAGCCAGGCGAGCCCTTTCTTGTAAACCGTGGGACTCTTAACCGTGGCAACACTGACTTGAGTACCTTTTAGTTTCCATATGGGAGCAGAAAAGCACATTTACAAATGCTGCACCATCCCAGTAACAAATAGCATGTATTTGTTTTTGAAGCTCATTTACCACTGCACATGTAAGTTACTGCAGTTACCCTAGAGTCTCAACCATGTTTTTCCTGCTTTGCTCAAGTGCCTACCACTTACTGTGTAAAGCACCTCCATTGCTCTCGTCTAGTCCACTCAGAATACCATTCACTTCTCCATATGCCTAAGCCAGACCTGAAATACCCATCTGTCTTCACGGACATGTCCACAGGTAAACATCTTATAGCTTATTCAAATTCAACTGTTGCTCCTCTCACAAAACCATCTCCTGGTTCCCCAGGTTTGTAAATGCACCATTACCCAGCCAGCTCCCATAGCCAGAAACATGTTATTAACAATTCTCAATTTGAGACTGAAAAGCCCACCTGATTTTCCCTTGTTTATGCTGGGCTGCCATTGGGATTTAAAATGTTAATCTGTAACACGGTGGTTTCCTAAGGGGAAAAAAAAGCAAAAAGATAAAATGTTAATCTGAGCTGGACATGGTGGCTCACATCAGTAACCCCAGCACTTTAGAACAAAGCAGGGGGATCACTTGAGGCCAAATTAGAAACCAGCCTGGGCCCCTCCAAAAAAAAGTTTTAATTAGCTGGATGTGGGTGGCATACACATGTAGTCCCAGATTCTCTGGAGGCTGTGGGCATAGGATTGCCTGAGTCCAGTTCAAGGTTGCAGTGAGCTATGATCACACGACTGCACTGCAGGCTGGGCAACAGAAACCCTGTCTCAAATAAATTTTTAAATTACAAAACTGGTCTCTCCTGCAAATCAGGTTCTTCAGTGACATTGTATTACACACAAGAACAATCTTAAGCCCAAGATCCTCAGTACAGTACCAGAGACCTCTCATGTGGCATTTCATTTTTTGGACTTTCCAGTCAGCCACCAAGTTAGGCTGGTTCAACTGCCTTCTGTGTTTCTAAGATTTTGCCATTTCCTCTGAGGCATTTCTTCCTCTACACTAAAAAGTTTCATTACACTGCCAGTATACCTACATGCCTCTATCCCTGAATACCCTGAGTACTGATCGTATCTACTTAACTGGCACAATGAACACAATAGGTACTTTTAGCTTATGTTGGCCTTTCAGAGTGGGTGTCCAAGATCAGCACTTCCTCCCCCGACCTCATAATTCCCAAGTTCAATTCATTAGCATTCTAATAACCCACCTTCCAACTTCTGGCCATGAAAGGCACTGCTCAGGTCTGGTGAATACAGCATAAATGCACCATTTGCCTTAAAACCACAATCTCAATAAATGAACCTGGCAGAAGTGCAAATACAAGCCCATGTCCATGAAGCATGGGACTCCAACAATGGCAACTTTGGTCTGCATACAATCATTGGACTGACCAAATCTTTCTTAGAACTGTCAGTGTGACGGAGGGACCTTTGGGGGAGGAGGCCATCTTGCTTTCCCTTGGGTCCGTGTATCTCACTACCCTCTTTGTAGGTTGGCAGATTTTAACAGGGTGGCCACTGGAGGAAGGGGAAGCGGGAAAGCTGGGACAGTATTTGCACTTTCCCCTTCTACAAAAATTTTCCCTCAGTCCTGCCTCTAGGAGATGGAAGAGCAAATAGCATAGCCAGTGTGCTCTTCCTGCCCAACCCTTTTACCTCTTTCCCCCAATACATTTCCAGCATGTTAGTCATTTTTTAGCATAGACAAGAGAACCCATACACATTTCAAAACTGCAAAAGGGCCTAGAATGGCAAACTCTCAGTTTCTTGTTGACATTTTCAGTGCAATTTAAAGATCCGTTAATTTAAACTATCCGTGCTATAGACAACACTAACCTTCAGGAGGGGGGGAAAAAAAAAGACTGTTATCCCATCAATTAGAAATCTACAACCTGGGAAACATAGTGAGGCCCAGCTCTACAAATAACTGAAAAGTTAATTGGGTGTGGCAGCACACACGCCTGTGATCCCAGCTATTCAGGTAGCCGAGGCAGGTTTGCCCGAGCCCAGGCTGAGTTTGCAATAAGCTCTAATCATGCCACTGCACTCCAGGCTGTGAAACAAAACAAGACCTTGTCTCAAAAAACAAAAAATCTACAACCACATTGCAAAGCTGATGCCTCAGTTGTTTTAAGAACATTCCCAAGAATCTAAAATATTTGGGAGGCCTGCTTACTTCTTTAAAGCGCAATCTTTACCAGCTTAAAACATGAAGCCAAAAAAAGCTGCCACCTTCCCATGCACTCACTATTCCCAACCTCCATATACCTACCATAGGATTGCTTTTTACAAATTGAGTAATATGGCTTAATTCTGTTTAACAATATTGGAATACTTCGTCAGTCCCAAGAGCTTCTCATCCCAGTCTATCCAAATGAACTACCAAAGTCCATCAACATAATCTCCATTCTAATTAGTCCCAATTCCCACTTTTAAGTTTCCCAACCAATCTGTATTGAACAAATGCACAGTATTACAAAGCACTTAGCAGGGTGTGGTGGCTCACATCTATAATCCCAGCACTTCAGGAAGACAAGGAGGGAGGAATGCTTGAGCCCAGGAGTTTGAGGCCAGCAAAGGCAAGAGTCAGACCCTCTCTACAAAAAATTTTAAAATAAGCCAGGCATGGTGGCACGAGCCTGTGGTCCCAACTACTTGAAAGGCAAAGGTAGATAGATTGCTTGATCCTTTGAATGTGAGACTGAAGTGAGTGCCACTACACTCAGCATGGGCAACCGAGCAAGGCTCTGTCAGATACTCACATTAAAACCCATTACCTTCTAAATCTCTGTACTCGCCCTGTAATTCTCATCACATAGGTCTCTCTGACCTCCTTGTATTCCAAAAATACTGGACAACCTCCATCATTTTAAGCATGTAGCAAATCAATTTAACACAGTAAGTTTTTTAATCCACTTAACAAAAATACAAGAGCACAAATCCACATTTATTTATTGACTTTTCATTAGTTTAAATCCTTGAGGGGTACAGCATCTGTGGGGGAAAAAAGAACATATAAAACATTAGGTGAAAATTATATATGTTTACAAGTATTATCAAGAATCATAATATGGATAAATCTCTGAAAGGCAACCAATGACACGTTCTAGTGGTAAGGACAGTTTTTATAACCTTCAGTTTCTACATGAACATACTTTAAGAACAAGCACTCTTAAAAAACATGTACTGGCTGGGCATGGTGGCTCACACCCGTAATCCCAGCACTTTGGGAGGCCAAGGCGGATCACGAGCAAGAGATTGAGACCATCCAAAACCCCATCTCTACTAAAAATACAAAAATTAGCTGGGCGTGGTGACACATGCCTGTACTCCCAGTTACTCAGGAGGCTGAGACGGGGGAATCGCTTGAACTTGGAAGGCAGAGATTGCAGTGAGCTGACACACCACTGCACTCCAGCCCGGCGACAGTGAGACTCTGTCTAAAAACATATGCTGAAGATACATTTAATTTTGCTTCTTCTACAGAGTAAAACCCTCCTGTTGATAAACCCTAATGAACCACTTAGCAGAGTTCAACGGTAAGTACCCCATGGTCCCAAGTATATGAAGTCTACATGCCAAAACAGACCCTAAAGAAAAAGTAGGAGCTATTTGAGAAAAATTACAGGAGAAAATTGAGAAAGCCTGGCACCAAAGACCTGAGACCTAGGAACCTAAGAGTCTGTTTTCTTCATGTACAAAATAAAGCTGCTAACACCTATTCTAAACAAGACTGACAAGATGGACATGGCAAAGTATGAACAATTATGCCAGGAGTTAACTGTTGATTTTTTGCTTTCTAGCAATTACTTCACTGTCCAAAAAATATCTTCACCAGTCAACTATTCAAGGCTGTCTATGGTGGTTCAAGCATGTAATAATCCCAGCACTGTGGGAGTCCGAGGTGGGCAGATCACTTGAGCTCAGGAGTTCAAGTTGAAGACCAGCCAGGGCAACATGGAGAAACCCTGTCATTGCAAAAAATACAAAAAATTATCTGGGCATGATGGTACATGCCTGTAATTCCAGCTACTCGGGAGACTGAGGCATGAGAATCACTTCAATTTGGGAGGCAAAGGTAGCAGTGAGTCAAGATCATGCCACTGTACTCCAGCCCACGTGACAGAGTGAGACCATGTCTAAAACCCCCACCCACACCCAATAAAATTAGATGGGTGTTGTGGCACATGCCTATGGTCCCAGCTACTTGGGGACCTGAGATGGGAGGATTGCTTGAGCCCAGGAGGTCAAAGCTGCAGTGAGCTGTGATCATGCCACTGCACCCCAGGCCCCAGGCTGGGTGACAAAGTGAAACCCTGTCTCAAAAAACAAAACAAAACAAAACAAAACAAATACCTATTCTTTCGATTATTATTAATCTCGTGTTCTGCAATACACAAATTTTGCAGCATAATTTACTGGTATCAGTGTCACAATTAGAGGTCCATAGAAGTCAAAACCCAACACCTTGAACTTAGTCTGACTCGTCAAAGAGGTCCATTTTGCTAAAAATTGTACTCACCACTCGGATTCTGTGTCCAATGGCCTTAGCAGGAAGGTTGCTTCGGAATTTGGCACGAACCATGCCACTGTTTCCGTGGGCCCGAGTTACCTTTCCCCAGATTACTCTGGTTTTGTTTGGTTTGCCACCAGGAGTCACTGTGTTGCTGATTTTATAAAGGAAAGAAGAGGAATACAGACCAATATAGTCGGATACAAATTCAAGGTGACCTCTAGATGAGTGATTCTCAACCCACTTAATCACCTGAGAAACTTTAAATGCCTGGAACACCATTCATTTGACAAATATTTATCGAGTACCTACTGTATGCCAGGCACTTCTATAAAATACAGCAGCTATAAAACAAAAATCTCTTTCACACAATAACCAAGTATAAGGAAAATACATAGGTGGTCAGATAACAGATGAAATATTGAAAAAAAAAATAGCAAAAAAGGACAGGTATGAGGACATTTGTGTGTACTGCGATTTTAAATAGCCAAGGAAGGTCTGACTGAGGTGACAACGGAACAAAGACTGGAAAGGGAGGGAAATGCCATGAAGTTATCAGGGGATGACTAATGCAGGCATTGGGGGAAGACCCAAGAAGGGTGTGTCCCGGCCTGACAACAGACTAAGACACCAAGGGGTTAATCCCAGCTGAGAAAAGAGAATTATGGAACTCTTACCCTTAACGCACCGGGTCTTATGGGGCCCTTAATGACCAGCTTTTACTGAATGAAGACAAACCACTGAGGTTTGAGCAATGCACAAAGGACGTGACTTTATATATATTTCCTTTAATTAGACAAGAGAGTTGTCTTTCACCCAGGCTGCAGTGCAATAGCCCAATCATAGATCACTGCTGCTGCCATCTCCTGGCATCAAGCAATCTTCCCACCTAGGCCTCCCAAACACTGCAATTACAGGTGTGAGATACTGCGCCTGGCCCCTGACTTAAATTTTTAAGCCCCTGACTTAAAATTTTAAAGGAACACTTTGCCTGCAGGTGAAAAGGTGGGGCAATGATGAAAACACTTTCCCAGAGATTTTAATTGACCTGGAGTGGGTTAAGAAAATAGGATTAGCTGAGCACCGTGGTTCTGGCCTGTAATCCCAGCACTTTGGGAGGCCGAGGCGGGCAGATCACGAGGTCTGGAGTTCTAGAGCAGCCTGGCCAACATGGTAAAACCCCATCTCTATTAAAAAATAGAAATTAGCCTGGCATGGTAGTGCACACCTGTAATCCCAGCTACTGGGGAGGCTGAGGTCGCAGTGAGCCAAGATCACTCCAGCCTGGGTGACAGAGCAAGATGTCCTCTCAACAAAAAGGGCTAATGTCTACAGTATCAACACCTTCAGGTATGCATAAAAGCTGCAATTTTAGCCTGGTGCAGTGACACGCACCCATAATCCCAGCACTTTGGGAGGCAGAGCCGGGTGAATCACTTGAGGTCAGGAGTGGGAGACCAGCCTGACCAACGTTGTGAAACCCTGTTTCTACTGAAAATACAGAGTTAGCCCGCGTGGTGGTGAATGCCTGTAACCCCAGCTACTCGGGAGGCTGAAGCAGGAAATACGCTTGAACCTGGGAGGTGGAGATTGCAGTGAGCTGAGACTGTGCCACTGCACTCCAGCATGGACAACAAGAGTGAAACTATGTCTCAAAAAAAAAAAAAAAAACAGAAAACTCTTAATTTTAAGCCATCAACAAAATGCATTACGCACGAAAAGTATTCTAAACAACCTTAAATTCTGGCAAAAGGAGCCAAGAAAAAAATGTAAAACCTTAAAATGATCACAATATAATGAGGAATTCGCTCCTTTATTGTTTATAAGTGCTAAAAGTTCCTAAATCCAACAAAAAGTAACGTCCTTCTAAAACTCCCCATTAAGTTCCTCAATGACGCAAAATAGGAGCCGAGCAACACCAATCCAGCGTGGCCAACAAGGGAAAACCCAGTCTCTAATAATAAATACAAAAATTAGCAGGGTGTGGTAGTGAACCCCTTTAAGCCCAGCTACTCAGAAGGCTGAGGCTGGAGAATCGCTTGACTCAGGAGGCAGAGGTTGCAGTGAGGGAGATCGCTCACTGGACTCCAGCCTGGGTGACAGAGCAAGAGTCCATTATTTAAAAAAAAATAAAGAAAGAAAAAGAGAAAATGAGGCAGATCTCAAATAAAAACCCAAAATTTACCAGTATCATAAACTTACTTCTTTGCTTTGTATACATAAGCACATCTCTTGCCCAAATAGAATTCTGTTTCGTCTCGGGCATAAACACCTTCAATTTTAAGAAGAGCTGTGTGCTCCCTTTGGTTCCGGAGACCTCGCTTATAGCCGGCAAAAATAGCC
>CAUYQU010061172.1:0-27468 GCA_963574635.1 Cheracebus regulus | reverse complement strand
TTTTTTTTATTTTTTTTTTATTAAGCCTACAGCACCCGGTATTCCCAGGCGGTCTCCCATCCAAGTACTAACCAGGCCCGACCCTGCTTAGCTTCCGAGATCAGACGAGATCGGGCGCGTTCAGGGTGGTATGGCCGTAGACGGTGGACGGTCTTCTAAAGCTCTGGGGACTGTGGCAGAAATATTGGCAGGGGAGCAGCAGGGTCTTTTGTGACCTTGAAAGATCTCTCTGATGATTGCGCAGAGGACGTGCTTCCACATGGGGCTGGGGCAGACCAACGGCAGAGAAACCAATCAGGGCAGTGTCAGGAATCAGGAAGTAGGAAGGAGGGTCTGGGCTGGGGCTTCAGCAGAAGTGCCATCAGTAGAACTCTGAGACTCTCAGCAGTGGACAAAGGGGGAGCTGGGCTGCCTGCCGGCTCTCTGGCCTCAATGACCAAGAAGACAGTGCCTCTCACTGCACAGGCTTGATGGGAGGAGGGGAGCAGTTTGAGGGAGGGGCCGAGAGGATGAGCTCAGCCTTGAGCATATGAAGACTCAGCTGTCTGCAGCGCATTCCAGGACTTGTCTAGGAAGTGGCTGCAAATACATGTGTGGACCTCATGCTAGGAGAGGGGACACTGACTGGGTCATTGTCATTGAAACCACAGGCCTGAGTGATGCCACTGTGAAGTAATGTATAAAATGAAAGGGGATGAAGATAAAGCAATATTTAAGGAGTGAGGAAGCAAAGCCAAAACAGTGCCTGCGGAAGTCCCACTTATTCTTGAGGTATCAGTCTGTGTGTCACCTCCTGTGGGAAGCCCACCGCAGCCACCCAGGGCCGGTGACCCTCCTCCGTGCAGTAGGTGCTTCCTGCAGAGGGCTGGCTTCCACGAGCTTGGGCCCAGGTTGTCCTTGCCACATTTCTCTTTCCCTGGACAGTGCCCCTTTCACCCTGGGTGCACCATGAGTCGCTGCGAGAGAATATGGACAGGGAAGGGAGGGATGGGTGTTGGCAGCATGAGGAGAGCACCATCGGGGAGGGGCACCCAGACTGGGAGGGTGGTGGCAGTCCTGCTGGGGACACAAGCCGGGTGAGTGTGGATCGTGCCCCGGGCCTGGAACGCAGGTCGGCTCAGTGCTGTGGAGAGACAGACACTAGGCTTGGGTGAGGTCTCAGGGCGTGCTGGCTGCCGACAACACCCAGACGTGACCCAGCCAGTTCGTGACAAGAGAAAAGTTTTACTTTCCAAATAAAAATAGTTTTGCCCCATTCCTCACCAGCTGCAGACCCAGAAAGGACTCAGTATGCTGGGAAGCACACCACCACATCTCCTGGACTTGCCTGGTTGCTGAATTCATAGTCTCACCTAATAGGTGACTATGGTAAAAGTGTCCATTCGACCCTGACAAAAACAGAAGTAGAATTTCCTAAAGCAAGATTTTGAAAGAGATGTCCGCTGTGGTTTGACAACAGCAGAGGGACCTGCTTCTGGGAGGAACTGAAACGCAGAGTAAACAGCTGCAGACATGAGCTCCTAGTGCCCCAGTTGGTAGCTGTTGTCCTCAGTGTGAGCCAGAGAGTGTACATTTATGTCCTGGTGACATCCAGATGGAGGGTGGCCTGTCTTTGTGACCCTAGAGTTTCTCAGGAAGCACTTAACGCATTTACTATCACTTTGAAAAGCACCTGTCTGTGTTTGGTGTGAGGCAATGTTCCTCCTACCAGATCCTGTTACCAAACACGCAAGAACATTGCGTTAGCCTCACAGTATTCTCAGGCACTCCTTGCTGCACCCCAAAAAATGTTCTCACCAAGTTACTGCACTGTACCCCATTTCCATTGCATTTCCCCTTGAAGTGTATTTGTTAGAACCTGGATCACCCACACTCTCATAGGGAATGCCATTGAGAGGAACAGTGACTCACTGATTTCCTCAAGTCCTGCCTGGCTTCTGTAGGGGCAGGGCAGGCCAGCAGATGAGAGTCTCCTAATCCCAGCTGAGCCAGGCTGCCTGCAACCTCCCGGGACCTGTCTTCTTGGTTGGCTTTGACCTAAAACTCTGCACTGCTCAGCTGAGGGGGCCGGGATGGGAGGGGGTGTGTTCTGGGCTGATTCACCTTCTGGACAGGAGCAGCCTGTCCCACTTTGTACAGAGCCTGTGAAGGCACGGGTGGCAGAGGGAGCATGTTTGTCCATCGCGTGGATCAAGTCTTGCATTTAACGGGCTTCTGTAAAAGCAGAAGACGAGTCTAAATGAAAAATGAAGGAAAGTAATTTGATAAAGGCCATTTGCCTGCAGTGATGGCTTGGAACAGATGAAATGAGATGAAAGTCCCCCGAATTCCACAGTTTGCGGAGCCATTAAATCCTATAACAGAAGATGGGGAGGGAAAAACATCCCTCCCCCATGCAGCCAGCCTCCCTTGGCAGCTGTCATTTGGCTTGGCGCACCCTCATAGGGAGACGCCCTGCCTCCATCTATGCAGAGTTCCCTTTCTTTAAAAAATAAGGAAAGAATTCTGGCTCTATATGGATTTCCAGAACGCGGTGAAGTTCAAACAAGAAAGAGGTCATGACCCCAAGCATCTTCTCCGTCTCCTGCCCTGGCCCTGCTGCACTCTGTGTCCAGGATCAGCACAAGAAATCTCTTATTGATCTTAAAGTTATATTGGATAGGCCAGGTGCACTGGCTCACTTTGGGAGGCCAAGGCAGGCGGATCAGCTGAAGTCAGGAGTTCAAGACCAGCCTGACCAACATGGCAAAACTCTGTCTCTACTAAAAATACAAAAATTAGCTGGGTGTGGTGGCAGGTGCCTGTAATCCTAGCTACTTGGGGACCTAAGGCAGGAGAATCACTTGAACTCAGGAGGTGGAGGTTGCAGTGAGCCGAGATTGCACCATTGCACTCCAGCCTAGGCAACAGAGTGAGACTCCATCTCAAAAAAAAATTATTTTGGCTAAACTTGAGATGAGGAGAGAAAACATGATTTAAAGGCAACTTCTTATTTTTTATTTAGGTCAATCCACATTCTTTAAAAAAATTATTGTGGTAAAATACACATAACATAAAATGTATCATTAGTCACATTGAGTACATTCACAGATGTACAGCCATCACCTCTACCTAGTTCTGGAATATTTTCATCACCCCAGTAGGAGACCCCATGCCCTCTAAGCAGCCCCTGCACGCCCCCACTCCCTGCAGTCCTTGACAACCACTCATCCGTTTCTATCTCCGTGGCTTTGCCTCTTCTAGCTACTTCATATAAATGTAGTTATACAATATATAGCCTGTTGTCTGCCACCTTTCACTTGGCATCATGTTTCAGGGTTCATCTTGTTGTAACATGTGCTAATACTTTCTTCCTTTTTATTGCTGAATAATATTCCACTGAATGGATGTACCACATTTTCTTTATTCATTCATCCACTGATGCACATTTGGGTTTATGTAGGGAAAATGTCTCTCAAACTGTTTCCTCTGCTCTCACACCACCACCACAGTCACCAGCACAGAAGAAGACATCTGTGACCAAAGGTATAGAGGTTTTTGCTACACACCAACCAGTGGTCACCAGCTGGGTGTCCTCCAATTCAGTTCCGACACCATCTCCCTGGAGACGGTGTCAGATCCCACAGGTTGAGGGCTCAGACTGGCCCCCCACACCACCCCCAAACACCAGTTGCAAGTCAGGGTCTCTAGAACTTCTGACCAACCAGCTTCAAGTTGGAGTTCCCAGGACCACCTCTTTGGGTTTGAATAATTTGCTCACAGAACTCAGGGAAAACTTCCTTACATTTGCCAATTTATTAAGAAGGCTATTCTAAAGGATCCAGATAAATAGCAGATGAAGAGATCCACAGGGGAGGTGTGGAAGGGTCCCAAGAAGCAGAGGATTGTCTGTCCCCACGGAGTGGGATGCCCACCCTCCCGGCACGTGGATGGGCTCTTCTTCACCTTGCCATCAGTCTCCACATGCCCAGCTCTCCAGAAGCTCCAGACCCATCCCTCTTGAGTTTTTGATGGAGACTCCATTGGCTGTCCATGATTGAAGCATGGGCAACTGTGTTGGAATGAGATTGGCCAAAAGGAACTGAGCTAAACCCACCAAGGCCTTTCCATTCAGATCCTTCCGGGCCTCTCCATGCAGCATTCCTCCCTCCAAGGCGTGGGGCAGGACCTCCTCGGGAATGAGGGTGTTAGGACTCACAGTCAGATTAGAGAACTGACTTGGGCAGGAGAAGGTTAGCGAGAGAGATTTTGTTTCCTGAGGCCTGCTTCTGAGGCCTAAAGCACCCCAGTGTTATAACAAAAGACTAACAGTGGTTATGGGAGTCACAAGCTAGGAACTGTGGATGACACTTCTATCACATCATCATCACCTTCATCACATCACAGGGTAAACAGTGCTCCTATGAACATTCATGTACAAGCTTTTGTCTGTTCTCAGTTCTTTTGGGTTTATATCCAGGAGTGAAATTGCTGGGTCATATGGCAGTTCTATGTTTAACTTACTGAGGAGCCGCCAACCTCAGTCTACATTTTCTGACTTGGTTATCTGCTGATGGCAGTGTGGAGTGGCAGCTGAGCAGTGCTCAGCCGAACTCCAGAGCAGAAGGCTGGTTCTTCCTGCCCTCGTTGTTCTGTGATAACTCAACAAACGAAGTCACTCGACCCCCTCTTTTGCCCAAACCTCACAGCAGCACCACGCAGAAGGCTAGGAGTCAGGCAGGCCGGGGCTGCCAGGGCTGTGCCAGGGGAAAAAGTAGGAATCCAGACATATGTCACTTAAAGCAACAGAGTATCTCTCTGCTAAGGAGCAGGCCTCCTTCCCAGGCCCCTCCTGCTTCACAGGGCTCTGGCCACTTTCCCTTTAGAAGGAACTTAGTGGACTGGGCGAGTCTCAATCCAGGAGGATCTTGGCCAGTCGTGCCCATTGTCTTCCTCATTCATGAGGCTGCAGTGAGTGTGTGAAGTTGACGAAGGGAGCAGATGAAGTTTTGTTACTGGGAGAGCCATTTACACAGCAGTTGGACTGAGACCTGCAACCATCCACGGACCCACCAAGTCCAGAACCCATGGCCTGGCCAGCATTGCCCATCAGCACCCGGGCGCTTCCCCTGTGTGCAGCGCAGCACTATGTGTGGAGCTCTGCAAGACGCCTCCCCTCCCCGCCAGGACCTTGCATTCTAAACGTGGAGACCAGTATTTGTGGTGTGAATGCTCCATTAAACTTGTAGGATTGTTTGCTTATTTTTTTTATTTTTTATTTTCAAAGATGGGATCTTGCTCTGTCACTCAGGCTGGAGCGCGGTGGCACAATCTCAGCTCACTGCAACCTCCACCTCCCAGGCTTGAGCAATTCTCCCACTTCAGTCTCCAAGTAGCTGGGATGACAGGCCCACGCCACCACACCCAGCTAATTTAAAAAAAATTTTTTTTGTAGAGGCAGTATTCTGCCATGTTGCCCAGGCTGGTCTCAAACCTCTGAGTTCAAGCAATCTACATGCTTCCACCTCCCTAACTGCTGAGATTACAGGTCTGAGCCATCATACCTGGCATAATTTCATTTTTAGAAATAGGGTCTCACTATGTTGCCCAGGCTGGTGTTGAATTAGGCTCAAACGATCCTCCCACTTCAGCCTCCAGAGTAGCTGGGGCTACAGGTGTGCACCACCACACTTGACACATGTAGAATATTTTTTCTGTGTGTGTGAGACAGTCTTGCTCTGTCACCCAGGCTGGAGTGGTGCAATCTCGGCTCACTACAACCTCTGCCTCCTGGGTTCAAGCAATGATCCGCCTCAACCTCCCCAGTAGCTGGGATTACAGGCGCCCGCCACCACACTCAGCTAATTTATTATTATCTTTTTTTTTTTTTTTGGTATTTTTAGTAAAGACGGGGTTTCATTATCTTGGCTAGGCTGGTCTTGACCTCCTGACCTTGTGATCCACCCGCCTCAGCCTCCCAAAGTGCTGGGATTACAGGTATGAGCCATTGCGCCTGGCTAATTTTTGTATTAGAGACCAAGTTTCACTATGTTGGCCAGGCTGGTGTCCAACTCCTGACCTCATGATCCTCCCACCTCAGCCTCCCAAATTGCTGGGATTACAGGTGTGAGCTACCGCGCCTGGTCCACCTGTAGGATTTAAACACAGAATCAGAATCCTAGGCCCTACCTGCAGGATGTAAAACATTTAGGAAGTGAATATTCAAATCAGAAACGTTCATATGGTTTTGTGAGCTATGTTAAAATATGTAAAGAACATAATCTGATTCAATAATGATAGCTCTCTTGAACCATCTCTTTTGGAGGTTCTTGACACTTAACTGAGAAAGCAGTGAACATTCCTTCTGTGAAGCAAGAAACTCACGTATGTTTTACACACAGTGCTTCACCTCTTTCAAATGGCATGCCTCCGACTGTAAATTGCATAAGGGCAGGCGGCTTCCCAAGCTCTCAGGAAGACCCCGCCTCTGGCTCCCAGCTCAGGTTCCGTGTTTGCAGTGCCCATACAATGCCTGTGGGGGAGTCAGTCCTTGTGGAGCTGGAGTGTAGATGGCTGACTGATGGACAGATGAAATATGTGTCCCATTTACCTTCACCCGCAAAGTAGGCAAAGAACATATTTATGATGCATGTTTGACAGTTATAAAAGCCAGATCGAGGTTTAAATGACTTGAACAAGGTCATGAAGCCAGAAAGCTGGCAATGCCAGGACAGAATCCAGACTCTCCCACCCTTAGGCCCGGCTCTTATACGAAGACCTTGAAGGAACCAGGAGAGATCTCAAATGGGCTTAGAAAATGAAGTCCTGGGAGGGGAAGTGTGGGGACAGCCACTAAATGCCACCTTTTCATTCCTAAAGTGTTCCTGATTCTTGTTGAGTTGGGGGATGTCCTGGGGAAGTGGGAATTAGATGTTCACCCCAGATCAATATCCGTGGTCCAGGAGAGGGGCAAGTTCGGAAGCGGGGCTGAGAGGAGATGGCAGCCCTGCCAGTGTGTCAGCACTGGAGCGAGCCTCCTGCCACACTGGGGCTCCTACACCCAAAGAGAAGAGCTGGCAGGAACACTCCCTCCACCAAGCCCCATGGGCTGGGCCTGTGGTGTGGAATGCCGGAGAGCCAGAATTGCCAACGGGAAGGAGAGGACCAACTGGCTGTCCTGGGACAGTACCCACCACCAGGGAGGGGACTGAGTAGCTGTGGGGCTGGCACAGCAGAAGTGGGACAGGGAGAGAGCCAGGGGCCCACAGCTCATCTGCGTCCACAGCCCAGAAGGAGCCAGTGTCCAACTTCTGCCTGCCTTGTTATTCAAGAACCTGCATTTCAGCAGCGTGGTGGCCTTGGGTGGGGAGGGGAGCTGGCCTGACAGCGGGAGTGCTGTTGACTCATGCGTGATCGCTTGGACCCCCCTAGAGCGTGGTCTGCTCTTCCCTCTGCTGGACACTCCCTGAGGAAGGGCCTCTTGCCAGCAACCTGTGCTCCCCAGGGCCTACTGACAGGGACAACAGAGGGCAGGAGAAAAAGGTTTCTGCCCAGCCCGTGTGGGAAGCAGCCATCTGGAGCAGTGGTTCTCGGCTGCCTTTTTATCCTGCAACTCCCTGAGGATGATACCCTGGGTACCGTTGTATTTATTTATTTATTTAGAGACAAGGTCCCACTCTGTTGCGCAGGCTGGAGTGCAGTGGTGCCATCATAGCTCACCGCAGCCTTGAATTCCTGGGCTTGGGTGATCTGCCTCAGCCTCCCAGGGAACTAGGATCACAAGCACAGGCCACCACACCCGGCTAATTGATTTGTTTTTTATTCTTTGTAGAGAGGAACTATAGGTTCCTGCACTATGGGGTATGTTGCCCAGGCTGGTCGTGAACTTCTGGCCTCAATCGAGCCTCCCTCCTCTGCCTCGCAGAGTGTTGGGGTTACAAGCCTGAGCCATCGCACCTGTGCCATTTCATAGCAGTCATTTGCTCCTCCCTGTTTTCCCACCAGCCTGAACCCCTGCATCAAGGCTGTAGAGCAGATCCTGGAGAGACACAGAGCCCACAGGAAGCAGAGAGGGTGGAGGCAGGGGCCACCCTGCTGAGCGGGAGTCAGGAGAGCCCTGCAGAGAGGAGCACGCCCTAACTGAACAAGGGAGCCTCAGTGAGGGTGAACGAATGCTTCCCATTTTCTCTTAGTTTTTTTGAGCTGACATGGAGTGTGGCATGTTGAGAGCCCATTCCCTCAGACTGAGTCACCAGGTGATTTTGGAACCCACTGTGTACATGCAGCTCCACAGGGAAGGGCGAGGGCAGAGCCTGGACTCCCTGCACAGGAAGGGCACAGGCCCTCCAGGAGGGTAGGTGGGGGAGGCCACTGCCAGTGTCGGGAGGGAGGCTCCAGAGGACAAGTCCAGTGAGAGGGACCCAAGATGCCAGGTTGACAAAGGGGAGGCTGGGAGGCCACCCCGGCCCAGAGACCAGCCTAGTCCTGGAGGCCTCTGGCCCAGCACGAGGGCTGCAGGGGCCCCACCTAGACCGCACTGCCATGGCCGCACATGAGCCCTGCAGAGCAGCCCTGGGCCCACAGGAGTGGAAGAGGTCCTGAGTCACTGCCTCTGCTGGGCTCTGCTATTTTTATGTCCAAGTCTGGGTAAAAATAGCTGTCTAAGCCAAGGTTTTAGCTGCAGCTCACAAGACATTAAGTATTAGATACCTAATGCCCACAAGTGATCTCCGGGGTCTCTTCCTGTGTCCATGAGAAAGCAGGGAGGAGGCAGCCATGAGCGCAGGCCCTGAACACCCCACCCCACAAGTTACTTCTGAAACCTCTGGGCCTGCTGTGGGGCGTGCCCACCGGGTGTCCTCAGAAAGCATGTGCTGGGCCAGGTGCTGTAGTGACACCATTGCTCTCAGCAGGCTGACCCCGTGGAGCTGCTGCACATTGGGGCCCTTTGAGCTGGCTCAGCCTCTGAGCAGTGGCGCCTCCCAGGCAGCCAGTGCTTAGAAAGTGCCTCATGTGCTCATCACCTGGTGAAGGCATCTCCAGGCCGGGCGGAAGCTCAGTGTGTGCTTGCCTTGGCCCTGGCCTTCCCTTGGCCGTGTGGACACCGCAGCTCAGCATTCACTGCCCAGCACTAAGAGCCGCTCCATGAGTTCAGTAGGGCGTTCAAAGCAGGACTCAACCTGCCCACACACCAGACGCCATCCCGAGAGCAATGAAAAGTTCCCAGGGCTTTCGGCATACGGAACAGAGCCAGCCCGTCCTGACTGGAGGCTCCGAGGCCAGCAGGGCTTCCTCCTTTCTCCTCTCCCCTCCCAGCTCAAAGCTAACAAGGAACAAGCCTGAGGTACAGCGTGGGATTGTGCTGCATTGCGAGCCAACGTTAGGCAGCCAGCCTATTTCGACAAGTCTCTGCTTTGAAAACCAGCAGCAGCAGCTAAGTGCAGTGGCTCACGCCGATAATCCCAGCACTTTGGGAAGCTGAGGCAGGCAGAGTACCTGAGTTCAGGAGTTTGAGACCAGCCTGACCAACATGGAGAAACTCCCATCTCTACTAAAAATACAAAAACAGCTGAGCATGGTGGCGCACGCCTGTAATCCCAGCTCCTCGGGAGGCTGAGGTAGGAGAATCACTTGAACCTGGGAGGCAGAGGTTGTGGTGAACCGAGATCGTGCCATCGCACTCCAGCCTGGGCAAAAAGAGTGAAACTCCATCTCAAAAAAACAAAATAACCCAGCAGCAGCTTCTTAGCATGTTCAGTGCGGTGCGAGGAGCTGGAGGAAGGGCCTGACTCCGCCCAGCAGGAAAAGCACAGCCTCCTCTGCACCCCGCCTGCAGCCCGGACACCCGGCTGAGGCTGCCTTCGTGTGCTTCCAGGCCAGCAGGGCTTCCTGCCACACGGGGCTCCTTGAGGCCCCCGGTGGGGTGCCACCTGCACTGTTCTGTGCCCACCAGGGTGGGCACCAGCTGAATGGCCCAGCTCCAGATGAGAGCAACCTCTCGCTTGGGGCAACCCAAGTCAGGCCCACTTCCGCCAGCCAGGCTGTGACAGGCAGGGACCAGCTGGGAGCAGGAGACATCTCTCTCTCACCAGGGCGAGTGGCAGGGAAATGCCCACTTACCCTGGACACAGCCTCACAGGTCTCTCGCAGGATGGGTAGTGTCAGAACCCCGGCCTTGGTACACCGAAGGCCCCAGGGCCTTGGTCCTCAGCCCACCCAGAGACCTGATGGCGCCTGTTCAACCTCATGCGCCGTCTCTGTCCAGTACCCTGCACTGGGAGCCAAGGGCCCTGCCACAGTGCCGAGGGTCTGGCCGGAGGCTCGGCCAGTGCCACGCTCATATCACTTCGGCTTCTCTGGTGCCCTTCTGGCATCCTCAGGGCACTTGTGGAGGAAGCGGGCCAAGCCGGAGCCGATGGTGGCCTGGAGCTGCCGGGGAGGTGCCCTGTTATGCCGCCTGCTAACTGCCCGTCTGGTGTTTTCGGTTCTTGCAGTGAGAAGCGCCACCTTCAAGTGAACGTCACCAACCCAGTGCAGTGCAGCCTGCACGGGAAGAAGTGCACCGTCTCCGTGGAGACGCGGCTCAACCAGCCCCAGCCAGACTTCACCAAGAACCGCTCGGGCTTCATCCTCAGTGTGCCCGGGAACTGACGCCCCGTGGAGGCCTGGCCCGGAGCCCGGCCATGCTCCGCGTCCTCGGTCCCAGTCCAGCTGCTGCCTCCCGCTCACTCCCGCTAGAAACCTGCTGCAAGGGCCCCATCCAGTGGAGCCCCTCCCCTGTGAGGTTTCCTTCCTGGCTTTTTGCCTTTGGTATCATCTTCCTCTGTCCTGACTGTCCATGGTCCCTGCTCAATAAACCAAAGACCCTGGTGCCCTGCCCGGAACCCTGGGCTAACATCCAGACCAATCTCACCCCAGAGGCAATTGGATGGTGCCTTTAGTTGGTGCAGGTACCCCTTGGCCAGGTCAAGTCAGAGCACCTGAGCAGGTGCCCTGCTGCTGACCCTGCAGAGGGAAGGGGTTGGGACACAGTTCCCCCCCACCCCCAGGAGCCCCACAGCCACCTCTCTCGCCCAAGGTGAGCCAGCCCTGGGTACCCAGCTCAAGGAGGCTCTGCTCAGAGTTCAGTGGACCCCCCTACCCAACTCCCAGCTGCCAGCCAAAGCCACCAGGTGAGCAGTCACCCGCAGGGCCAGCCTCTCCGCCAGGAGCCAGTGGCAGGAGCAGAACAGCCCATCCGGCAGGATTGAGTCCATCCTTCCCAGATTCTCCCCCAGGAGACTCCCTTTGCCACCAAGGCCCCTGCCAGGACCTCTGACCACCACTCTGGAGAGGACAGCGTGACATGCTCCAAGGATCATCTTAACCCACAGCCTGTGGCCATGGCCCTCTTGTAGGTCCTTTCGCCGTTTGCAGGGTGGCCAATCAGACCTGCCGTCACCACACTTGGGTCAGGAAGCCCAATGAGAACAGGAGCTGGCGGCGAAGGCAACCCTCAGGGTGGGCTGCTTTCTCTCTGGGCCACCTCCCCCTGCGTTTCCTACTGGGTGAAACAGCGAGGGTGGGGTCGAAGCACAGGGAATGATGGGAAGCAGGGCTGCAGCACAGCCTGGGGTCCTGGCACTGCAGGCCAGGCCAGGACGCCCACCCCGCACCTGCACGGCCCCTTGGGGCCTGCGCCCGTGGACCTGGTGCCAGGGAGCACTGCCAGCCTGCCGGTTTCTGCCCCGCAAAAGCACGTATGCTTCAGAGGCCTCCTGAGACCACCTTCCCCCTGAACCTCCACTGCTGAGAAGGCTGTGAGGGAAGGAGAGGCTCCGGGCAAATGCCCGTGTGGTGAGAGGATGTGGGCAGCCCACGCCTCAGGCGGAGTGGGCAGGGTGCAAGAGAGAGACGTGCTGAAGCTCTTCCCTTCCTGCCAGACGCTGCCCTGCCGTGCTCCTGACCTCCCACCTGACCCAGCAGAACCCACCAAGTGCCTGTGTGCGTCCTCCTGCGCCTCAACCAGGGCCTGACCCCAAAGTGGTCCCAGCAACATGGTCTCAGGTCCACTCCCGACCCCTGCTTCCCAAACGTTTGCACTGTGTGCAGTGTGCAGCAAAGAATCCTGCTGGCATCCTGTCCTTGGGACCCTTTCTCATTCTCGAAGCTTGGTCCGCTGCCTTCATAGGCAGAGGTGCCCCAGCGCAGGTTAGCAATGCTCACGGTTTGCCAATTCCAGTAGACTGTAGTGGAACCATCTAACTGGAACTTCCTCTCTCCTCCCACCTATTTCCCCAGACTTGTTGCTTTGCACTAGACACATGCAAATGTATGTTTTAAACACACCAAAACAGATCATGCCAAATGAGTTGCCTGTCAAAGGCTGGAGGGCAGGAGGAGGGTCTGAGCCTGGATTCCGTCCTCCCGGCCTTTGGTTGGTGCCTTGGGCCCCTCAGCCCCAGCGCCGGAGCCTCCCAGCGGAGGCCACAGGACAAGCACTATTTTACGATGTACTAAAAGACGCCACAGTAAGTGGCAACTGCAAAGATCAGGACTGTAGGGTGTGATCTGGGTCACACGTCCCGGGCACTGAGGGGAAAGGAGGCAAGCACAGTGATTGTAGACCATGGCAGGTTCTTGTGATTTAAGCAAATGCGATTTTATGATTTGGTGCAAAAACTCCTATTTTCCAGTAAATTAACTTTATTTCTAAAGCATATTTTGATTTACCATCAAGAGCAATAAAGCATTAAATCTTATTTTTAAAGGTGTTTTGCTTATCTATCACTGAAAACTTTGTAAAATGTTTGCTTATATAAAGTCAACCATTATTATATTCAAGAAGGGAGAATTAAGCACCAATAATGTAAAGTGGAAGATAATTTGCCTGAGGCTTTTGAACAAAAAACTCGCAAGGCACACGCTGTGGGCAGGTGGGCAGGAGGCTGTGGGTGAGTCCCAGCACTTTCTCCCCCATCTTGAGGCCTGTGCCCTGGCAGCTGGAAGCACACTGCCTGGTGTCAGGGAACATGTTTACTGAAACAGAAGCACGTATGCAGAAAGGAAAGGCTCAGAGACCTACAGCAGCAGGCTGGGGACAGGACAAGCCAGCTGAGCGAAAGGGGCTGGAAGTATGGGGGCGGTGGGGAGAGTGGGGGGCGGCAGCAGCTCCTCCAGCGGGAAGGGAGCGAGGCCCTGTGGGAGCAACAGGGCAAGGCCAGCGCCGAGGGTCCCGCAGCCAAGTGCTTCCAGTCACTGGTCTGGCAGAAAAGCACATGCAGTGGTGGCTGCTGTGACTCGGATGAAGGCAGTCGCTTTGTGGAAAGCAAGTGGCCTTGATCACAAGGCTGACAGCTCCCAAGTACAAGTTGAGGACAAGAAAGGCTTTCCTAGCACTTAGGGGCAGCTTCAGACCGCAGGGAGCAGGGCCTGGGGAGAGCCACATTCAGCGTCCCCATGACCCTCTTCCTGAGGCTGACGCCGGTGGCACAGGCAAGCCTCAGGCTGGCAGTCAGGATAGGCACAGATGTAGCTGGTAGGAACCCCACCCTTAACTGCAATTATGGGCTGAGATGGCTGCTTCCCTGGAAGCCACAGGGCTGGATTTCTCCCTCTTGGAAACCCGTGTGGTACTAAACCCGCAGGGTTGGCCGGCATGGACAGCAGCCCACCCCTGCTAGCCTGGGAGCCCCCGGGGAAGGGAGCTCGGGGCAGAACCAGGCCCAAGGATGTGAGAGCAGCAGCTGCAGAGTACACCTCAGCACAGGGAGTCGAGGTCCCGGAGCCCCCACGGGACCCACCCGGCAGACCTCACCAGGCCACGCTTGGGCCTGACCCTCCTTGGCCGGAGGTTCCAGTCACCCAGCTCTGCCACGGGAGCCTTTGGGGAACAGCTGCCCCACCCCAGCCGGACACTAAACCAAAGCTGACTTAACCTGTGCTTCCTTCTTAATCACCTTAGTGTGTTAAGCCCTCGCCCCCAACTCTGGCCTCCCCTCCCCCATAACACAAATCCAATTATGTTCTGAGTGCATGAATCATTTATTAAAGGGGCCCCCAGCCTGCCCACAAAAAGAGGTCTCTGTAATGGATGGTCAGTGCATTTTATTGAATCAGCACAGTACAAAAATAAATAAAAATAAGGGAAGGGGAATTAAATTACAGCCAAACTGAGCTCCATGACTTTGTCAGATTATAAACCACACATACTCACAAACACACTACACATACATACAAAATGAGACGAATATAAATTAATATTAACAATACCCACAGTTTGGTCAAAGAATAGCTACAGAAGAAATTGCACTAAAAAACCAACATACATCACACGTGTGTAATTAGCAGTTTCAAATATACAGCTATGAATAATTCTGAGTGAAAAAAAAATGGCACATTTTCTTTTCATTGCAAGTTTAACAACTGTTGGAACAAAACTAAGTTCTAATAACTGCATGGAAAGAATGTATCAACCCTTTAGGTTTACAAGAGAGAGAGAAAAACCAAATCGTGAACTATTATTCCTGCAGCTTGTTCTGTGCATGGGTGTAATTTTCACAGCCATCTGTTCTAAGATTATTTTTCTTAAGACACAAAATGCTCCTGGTTTGCATGCACAATATCACTGTAAAAGCAACAATTAAAGAATAAAGGTTTTTTTGTAGGTTTTTTTTTTAAATTGTAGTTCTAAAAGTAGTCTTCATAGCAGCATGGCAAATGGGTTCATTGCTTGCACACTCAAGTATATCAGTTGCTCCTTTACACAATACTGATGACCAGTGCAAGGGGAGAGAGAGAACACGACAGGCTTCACACTGAGGGAACTAGAGTTCTTCCCTTAGTCCCCAACCACTTCCGAAATGTCCACCTCCTCCAAAGAATAAAAAAAATAAATACGAAGAGAAGGAAACAGACACGAAACTGGAATCCTGTGGATGCAATTTAACTGCACAGTTCCAGGCCAGGTTCCACCAGCTGAAGGTGACTACACATGCCCCCTCCTCCTGAGACTTGGCACCAACCCTCTCCCTCTTCCATGCCACCAGGGGCCTCCCGCCTCAGGTCGCACGCGGGAGCAGGAGCTGAAGACAGGCTGTGTGGAACACCCAGCAGAGAGGAGGTGCTGTGTGAAGTCTGTGCCAGCAGCCACAGGCTCCCTCCAGCGCCGCACCAATTATCTGACAGTCCCAGGAACGGCTCCACTTGGGCCTCAGGTGCAGCTAGGCAGATGCTCTCCGGCCAGGCAGGCTCTCTTCCCCACCTCTGGGAATGCTTCCAGCCACCAGGTTCTGCTCCGGGCCTCTTAAATTGGGACTTCAATTTCACAGCTTTCTCTTTGTGTGAATTTCAGTAGTGCTTGTGCTGAAACTGGTAGCCACCTCAAACCTAATCCTATGAAAAGTGACCCTCTGCTTCCCCACCCCAGGTCCCCATTCCAGCACTCCCCCGGGGACTGGGCCTGGAAGACAGAATCCTCTGTAGCATCTTCACATTTGTCTTTGTTCTCCACAGCCGAGGGATGGGCCGTGGAGGAAGGCTTGCTCCCTCTCCCAAGTCCCAAGCCACCAATACAGGAGAATTAGAAAATCGATAAAGTACACATCTTGTGTTTTTACAGCCAGTAGGGTAAGGTGGACACCAAAACCAGCAGCTACAAATGATCAGCTGTGGAAATGAGCAGGCTTCCAGAGCAACCAGGAGTCTCACTCCCTTCTGGTAATTGTCTCCAAGATCCGGCTGTGTCACTGGTCCTTGCCGGGCAAGGCTTCCTCTTTAGAAGAAACTCAACTGTTTGGAAACAGCTTTAAATTCATGGGGCAGGGGGAGGTCACCACATCACCTAACCCCTAGCTCTGCAAGACAAATGTCATGTGCGCCAGCAAGAGGCCTGAGCCCTTAGGTGGGTACCAGCTTGGTCTGAGGCACGGCATCCCTCACCTGCCCAGAAGGCAGGCGTTGCTAATGGGCACCTGCAGCTGTCCTGGCATTTGCCACAGGGTGACTGCGCTGCATTATTCAAAAGAAAAATTCACCCAGGAAAGCTGTCCCCAGCTTCACCCCACTTCTTTAGCTGGGACCCAAAATGAGAGAAATTAATGAGTCAAACAAACCAGCTCATTGGCCAATACCACCAACGTGGCTGGGAGAGCAGACAAGGGGGTAGGGGGGCGAGTTTCATTTCTCCACTAAAAGAAAGCCCTTCTCCCTAAAAAACAGCAAATCAGGACGGCGGATGGTCAAATCTTTGCACTAGACCCACTCGGCTTTGCCTTGCCTAGATTGAAGATGTCCAGGGCGGCAGAGATCTTGCCTCACAACCCCACTGGCAGCTCAGTGAGGGAGGCTGGCTCCAGGAGCCTCTGGGAGAACGAACAACTCTACACAGGAGCCAGAAAAGGGCCTCCAACCAGAAACCTCAATTTCCTCCCTGGGCCAGGCAGCCAGAGGCTCCTCTCCAGCTCCATCCAGGGTGCAGCAGGCAGCCTCGCCCACCCTGGATCCAGCGAGGACACAGACGGCAGGGGCAGGTCAGTCCTTTGAGTTCCCAAAAGTGGGAGGTCAGTGGCCCAGGTGGCTCTGAATACATCTTCCGGGTTTTGCTCAAGGCTCGTGAGTTCAAAAGTGCCCAGAGTTCTTGGCAGGGCTGAAAAAAACCCCAGGGAGAGACTGTGGGAAAGGTGAGGCCCTTGGTGGCTTTGCTAGACACATACTGTAACTGTACACAAAACTGGTTTGCTTAATAATAAATTTTTAAAAATGCGTTGAATCCTTGAGCCATGACCTAGGCTACAGTGCTCACCGATCCAGGCCTAGAAGGAGCCGCTTCTTGTCCTCCTGGCCGCTCTCATTCTTCAAGTCGGAGAAGACCTGTGTGAAGTAGTGTGGGTCGGCATTTATCTGCAGCATCTTGGAGCTCATGAGGTTGATGACAGAGAGGCAACGGTCCCAAAAGGCCTCCTTGCAGCTCTCCACCAGGAAGGGCTTGAGCGGGTAGGAGATCTCGTTGCCCATGTAGGAGTAGGAGAGGTACAGGCAGGTCAGCAGGACGGCCTGGAGCTCGTGATCCGAGCCCACCTCGGAGGAGATAACATCCCTGCAGAGCATGTAGAGGAAGACCACGTTGGCCGGCGTGATGAAGCCCTGGTCCTGCCAGCCCTGCAGAAGCAGCGAGCGGTCCACGCTGCGCAGCCAGAGCACGGGGTCCGTGGGAGACAGGTGCTTCAGGCGGTAGCACCGGCGGCAGAGAAACTCACCCAGGCAGCGCAACAGCTCGCTGGTGGACGCCTGGACGATGACCCGTTTGGGCGTCCCCGCGGAGGTGACGGCAGGGTGAGGGGCCTTCTTGACCGAGGAGGAGCCCCCGGTCTGGGAGCCCGAGAGCTGGCTGGCCGGGGGTGCGGGCGGCTGGGCCGGTGGGGGCTGGGCGAATGTGGACAGGTTGGCGCACGACAGCGACTTCTTCAGGTTCTCATTGTTGAGGTGCGTGATGTTGTTCTGGTAGCTGCTGTTGGGCTGCACCTTCTTGGAGTTCTTCTTCTTGGCCGACACGGCCACGATCCTCTTCCAAGGCAGCACAGAGATGATGGAGTGGCGTTTCAGGTTCTTGTCCTTGGCGTTCTTGCTGTTCTGCACGGCCGTGTAGTGGCCCACAGTGGCCGCGCCATCCTCAAATAGCGTTGCCTTCCGGTAGCTGGGGGACAGGGACAGCACCGTGCCCATGGTGCCGCTGCGCGCCGGGCGGGGGCTCGCGCCCCTGCGCGCCCAGCCTGCCGGCCAGAGGGAAAAAACCGCTCACCGAGCCTGTGGCGGCCCCGGGAAGGAGACGGGGGCGCTCCCGGGACGCGTGCTGCCCCCTCGTATCTGCCTGGAAAACAAGATGGTTCTCAACTCCAGGCGGGGCTCCATGCCGCGCCCCTCCGCCCCGCGCCTCGGCGGCCCCCGCGGCCCAAGCCCCGGGCCCTGCCCGCGCCCCCGGGCCGCAGCCTCGCCGCCTCCACTGCAGCACCCCCGCCCGCCGCCGCCGCTGCGGTCCCCAGGCGCAGCCGGGAGGGGCCCGGGCGCACAACGGAGGCGGCCGAGGACTCCCGCCTCCACACCCCGCGCGGCCGCGACCCCGGTCCCCAATCCCCGGGGCCAAGGACGGCCGCCCAGCACAGGCTTACCCGGCAGGCGGCAGCTCCTGTGCTCCGCGCCCTCCGCAATGCGCGCCGCGGCTCTGCCGCCGCGGTCTCGGCGCTGGGCGGCGCTCGGGGGCGCTCGGCGGGGCTCGCGCTCGGCGGCGGCGGCGGCGGCTCAGGAGCTTCTGTCCAAGGTTCTGCAGGCGCCGCGGCCCCGCCCCCCGCTCGGCCGCCCGCACCTTCGCCGCCGCCGCCGCCGCCGCCGCCGCCGCCGCGCTCGCGCTCCCGCTCCCGTTCCCGGCGCGCGCCTCAGCGCCCTCCCTCGCGGGGTGCGCGCACCGTCCACGCGCCGGCCTGGTCTTGCCGGGGAGCCGCGGCCGTGGGTGTCCTCAGCTCTAGCCGCGCACGGTGCGGGTAGGACGCGGCGGCGAGCGTGAGGCCTCTAGGCGCCGGGCCCCATCTAGCCGGGCGCTGCACCGCCCCGCCCCTCGGGGCCGCCCCTCCCGCACAGATCACCGCCCGCTCTGCGCCGCCGCCCAGCAGCAGCCCGACCGCCGAGAGTCCCAGGCGCCCGCGCAGCCCAACTCTGCCGACGCGGGGCGGGCGCCGCGCAGGGCGGGGCCGAAGGCCGACCCCGCCTGCGCCCCGCCCAGACACGTGCTGCCTTTGTTCCCGCCGCGGCGCCCGCAGCTGCCGGCCGCGGGGACGCTCTCGGCGAAGTCCCCGCCCTGGCCGCGCGCGGCCCGCCCGCTCCACTTGAGGAGCCCTCCGCCGAGGCCTGGGCCCCTAGCTCCCTCCTTACACCTGACATCCCGGTACCTGGGGAAAGCAGCCAGGGAGTGCAAGGAAGAAGGCCCTGAGCGGGAAGAGGAGACGCTTTTACTGAGGCCGCTGGCGTGCCACAGGAACCCCAAATGGACAGTCCAGTCGGTTTTGGCCACCCCTCCGGGGTCTCTGTTCCCTCATCCTGGGTAGATTCCTGCGCGGCCCGGGTGGGTCTCAGAAATCCAAGCCAGAGAATCGTGGCCCGTAGCAGTTCCGGCCAACCACCAGCCAAGCTTGAGCCCATCACAAATAAGACGCCGAAGATACCACTCGCCCTCTTGTTATATTAAAGGTGAAGCAACTGCCCCTCTGACCAGCCTTCTTACCTTCTTAAACGTTTTCAATTCTAAGTATGTATAATGTAAGAACTTGATGCTACCCAAATTGAGTGAAATTCTGGTTCTGAAAGAGCTGTTCCTGTCAGATGTGAATCTAGATATCTCACCGTTGTTAATTTACCATTTTTATTTTACCTTGTTTCTGAAGATTGATTCAAAACTGACCACAAACCTGGGAGACAGGAGACTTAAGCTCTGTCTTAATCCAGATCATCACTGAACCTAGAGATGAGGGAGTGGCACTCCAGAGGAGAGGATGACACCCAATTCCCTGACCACTCCAGCCCACTAGGCTGTCACCCTGCGCCAGCCCTGTCAACTGCCCTAGGAAGAACTGAAAAGTAATCTGGCATCATTCAAGATGCTGCAAGCAAGTCAGGAAGTGACAGATTTTGCTTATGTGCCACCCAGAGATTTCTGTCAATGGGAATTCAAAGCTTTAGGAACCTTGGGGGGCAGGTATATCGTGGAAAATGCATTGCTCATACTCAGAGGGCTGCTTTGCCCACAGCCCTTCAGGACATCCAGAGCAGCTGTTACGGTAACTCAGAAGAGGAAGGCAGGCTCCCAGCTCAGTGTGCCCCTGCCTCTAAATGTTCCTCAGTGTACAAGCCTACCTGCTCTTCAAATGGAGCTGTCCTCAACGCTCCTGCATCTCACAGTAAGAAGCCAGAAGAGGCCGGGTGCAGTGACTCACCCCGTAGTCCCAGCACTTTGGGAGGCTGAGGCGGGCGGATCATCTGAAGTCAGTTCAAGACCAACCTGCCAATATGGTGAAACCCCGTCTCTACTAAAAAAAAAAAAAAAAAAATTAGCCAGGCATGGTGGCAGGTGCCTATAATCCCAGCTACTCAGGAGGCTGGGGCAGGAGAATTGCTTGAACCTGGGAGATGGAGGTTGCGGTGAGCCAAGATTGCGCCATTGCACTCCAGCCTGGGAAACAATAGCAAAACTCCGTCTCAAGAAAAAAAAAAAAAAAACAGCAGTAGCCTGAAGAAACAATCTCCTTCAAGACCCTGACCCAGTGTCCCTCTACCTTCTCAAAGGAAAGCTGAACCCCAGCCTCTTTTCCTCAGCCCCTAGTTGGAGCCTCTGGCTCCTGAGTTGGCTCTGTGTTCACACTGCCTTTTGTCTCATGCCCCCCTTCAGATTCTAGTGTTGAGTCAAGGTTAAATGTTTTCCACTTCCCAAAATATGTCCAAATTTTGAAGCATATAATCCACCCCTGGCTGGGCGTGGTGGCCACACCGCGTCCAGCACTTTCGGAGGCCAAGGTGGGAGGATCACCTGAGGTCAGGAGTTTGAGACCAGCCTGGCTAACATAGTGAAACACCGTCTCTACTAAAAGTACAAAAAAAAAAAAAAAAAATGAGCGGGGCGTGGTGGCACACATCTGTAATCCCAGCTGCTCAGAAGGCTGAGGCAGGAGAATCACTTAAACCTGGAGGCAGAGGGTGCAGTGAGCCAAGATCCACCCCTTAGAAAAACCTGGGCGCACTGTTACCTTTAACTCGGAATCTCAATTCTAGCTATTCCAACTCACGGGGAAGCAGACTAAGCTCACCCCCACAACACACACCTGCTTCCCTCTCCAGAGCAGCATGCCTCTGCATGGGCCTTTTCAGGCCAGGCCACACCCTGTGTCCTCTCACCTTTGTCCAGCCAGCCCTTCCCTAGCACCTTCAGAAAGAGCTCTCAGCAGAACACCAGCCTCCTCACACTTGTCCAAGGCAAAGTCACAGTTGCAGCACAGCAGGAATGGGATGGCCCTGGCAGCCCATTTGTTGCTGCAACTGAGGGGTCTCCAGAAGCTCCTACACACCGAGGCCATGCCCGTTACCGTTTTGAGACACCACACAGCTCCTCTTTTCACTCAACCCACCACCACCTCCCTACCCCTAGCTCCTATCACTGCTCCAACAGGAAGCAAGGAAGAAAAGGCAGTTAACTGCCACGAACAGCAGAATCAAGGACCCAGAAGGCAGACCCAGCTGAATGAGGCAGTGCCGTTTTCTTCCCAGCTGCCTTCATCATAGAACTGCAGGGAAGATTTCCAAATCCCACCCCCATCAATCAGCCTGCTTAGCCTATAGCCTGTCTCTAGCTGCCTGAAGGGCCAGCCTGCTTGTTAGCTGCCCTGCTGGGCCAGCCTGCCCGTGTACTGCCGGAGAGTACACTGCCCCACTTCCCATAGCATCCCGAGGAAGGGGGGCCAAGGCTGGGGCCAGCTACAGCTTCCAGGAAGGGTTCCAAATAAAGCAGGCCTGAACTCTGACTCCCGAGGAAGTCTGCTTTGTTCTTTCAGGGATCACAGAGCAGCATCTAGTGGCCCTTCTGGGCAGCACAGATTACATAACTAGCACACAGCAGGGGACCAGAGCCTCTGCTGCCAACACCAGTAGAGTCTCATTAACACACAAGAAAGTCCTGGCACCATGAAGGCTGGAGCCCAGAAGGGAGGTGAGGGAGCCGGGCCCACACCAGCCCATGGGCCAGCCCACCGTCCCAGCTGTGCCTGGACTGGGCTCATGAGAGGCCTGGGAGAGGAAGCAATGGCACAAATGCTGGTCCTGGAGGTCTAAAGCTGTGCTGTCCAAGAGAAAGATAATGTGAGCCACAGATACAAGCCACATAGGTAACTTTATATTGTCTAGCAGCCACATTACACAAGTAAAAGGGAAACAAATGAATTTTAATAACATATTTTATTTAACCCAATACCCAAAATATTTCAACACATATATAAAAAAGTTATTGACATATTTTACACTCCTTTTCTTTTGTTATCATACTAAGCCTTCAAAGTCTGGTTTGTGTTTACATTTGCAGTGTATCACAGCTCGGACCAGCAGTATTGCAAGGGCCTGACAGCTGTAAGTGGCTAGCGGCTACATATTGGACAGCACGGATCTAAAGGGCATCTGAGCAAGACCCACAAAGGGAAACCAAGACGAGGGCTACTGCCCTGAGCTCCTCAGGACTGCCCTAAGCTCCTCAGGACTGCCCTGAGTTTGGGAAACCGTCTCCCCTCTGCTCCAGATCTAGATCTCTCTGGAGTACTTTTTAAAAATCCTTTATAGAAGCAAAATTCTGTCTGCAAGTGAAATAGAGACACAATACTAAAACAGACAATGGCTGAACTGCTCAGACTATCGAAGATTTAGCAGGTCCCCCATTGGTCCCAGAGCCCCCCAGGGTGTGAGGCAATATGAAAATCGCTGCCTTTGAAGATTCCAAAAGGAAACAAAACAACAACTGAATATCAGGACTCTCAGATACTTGCACATCTATTACTTTTTCAGCCTCACATCACAGTCACCTGCCAAGATAGCAGCATCCTCACTGAGTAGAAAAGGAAGTAGGCTCAGGGGATCTACCGCCCAAACCTACATGTGCTCACTGGACCACGCTGCCCTGGAAAAACAGACACCTGAATTCATTTCCAACTTCAGAACTCACACACCAACTTTCTGGCCCCAAAAGCCTCCAAATTTGGACCTCAAATTTAGCTTAAGGATTCCCATTATACAAATGAGATAACAGCTTTGGCCAGATGAGAGCTAGACTACTGTGAGGCTACACAGAGCTGTCTGGGCTTGCCTGGAAGCCCTCCAGCACTCAAGAAAAGACACCTTTTGAAAAAAAAATTATTTTTATTGGAACTCATCTGAACATCAGATATACCTGGTGTTGGTTAGCAAGAACCGTTTGTACATTTGATATTGATGGTGCCAAAACCAAACAGTGACTGGACATAATGGGGAGAGATGTTGAGAACAAAAACCTGATTTTGGAGAGGAAAATAAAAGCCAGTCAGATTCAGCGAGGATGCAAAACCTGGTACAACAAAATCCTTTTACAAAATATAAATTTATTAAGAAAACCTGGAATGATAATCCAAGGAAGGTAAAGAAAGAGAAAAGGAGGCCAGCAGGAAGAAGGCAGGAAGAGGGGGAGAGGAAAAGAGAAAAAAATACAAACAGGAGATGACAGAAGAAAAATATAGTTCAGCACAACAGAGGTGCAGAAGCTCACCTACCCAAATGGCATTAAAACCTCGCTGTGTAATCTCGTCAGAAAACAAAACATGCTGACACACGGTGCTCTACTTCCCATCCACTTGAGTTCTAAGAGGTAAATAAAGCAGCTCCCTGGGAAGGGGACATGAGGTTGCTCAAAAACCCAACAAAGAAAATTAAAAGAATGAAAGAAAAAACCATACCCCACAGTCTCATTTCCGATGTTAACTGTTTAAAAAGGGAATAAATCCATCTGAAAGCAGGAGAGGAGTGGGAGAGGGGGAGAAGCTCATGGATTTCAGACAGCCTGACTCCTCTGGAGGGGAGAGGAGGAAGGCAGAGAGACGTGATGGTCTCCTGGTTGAGAGGGGAAAGAGAAGGGAGAGAGAGCAAAGAAGAGAGGAGAGGAGAGGAACACAGAGGAGAAGAGAGAGGCAAGTAAAACACTGACGACTAATCTAGTTTACTGTGTGAAAAAATAAAAAGCCACATGCACAGCAGGCCCCTTGGGGGCTAAGGGCCCACACTGCTCCCCGTGTGGCCGTGGTAGACACTAGCTCCTGGCCTCATCCCCATTCTTTCACAGGTCAGAGTGGAGCTGTGCAGGCGCTGCTGCTGCTGCTGCAGTAGTGGTAGTGGTGGTGGTGGTGGTGGTGGCGGCGGCGGCGGCGGCGGCGGCGGCGGCAGGACCTTCAGCTACTCTGCTGGAGCCAATGTGGGGGAGGGAAGGATGGACAGGCCATATGGCAGGGGAAAGAACACCAAAACACCTCATTTCAAATAAAAAAGAAAATAGCAGTCTATACACAGTTGTTTGTTTTGGTTCAGTACAAACAGAATAAAAAGTCATTGCTTTTGATGGTCAGCAAACACCCAATTCTGAGGAGGAGGAGAGGTGACGCCCAGCAGGTGGATTAGGACCCCCCAGTGGTTGGCGGGGTGCCTGGCTTTGCGGCCCTCTCCCAGGAGGCAGAGAGCACAGCTTTAGGTAGTGTAAGCCTTTTTCCTTTTATTTAGAATAATCTTTTTTTTTTCTTTTTCTTTTTTTTTTAAGCAATTTCCCCACTCCCAAGTTGGGCCAGTAAAGATTACATGAAAACTGGCACACCTATTGGCTGGAGTACAGATGCACCAAATGAGGATTTAAAAACTTTCCGAGCGAAAAGTAGAACAAAAAGAAAAAAGAAATCTCCTAGCATTTTCCCCCAAGGTTTCACTCTCCCGCCACACACACTCTCCAAAGGACCGCTACAGATCCAACTCTGCAAGAGAAGACAGAGCAGTGTCAATCAGGAAGCCAGGAGGACACCAGGAGGAGGTTTTCAGTCTCGACAGGCAGAAGACAGAGCTGCCCAGCCCTGGGGTCCTGAAGCCAGCACTCACCTATGTCAGTTTCTTGGCTTTGTTGTAAAGGGAATCCACTACTTTACTCATGTTCTGAATTGTTTCCAGAGCAGCTTCATAAGTTTTATCTACTGGGGGTTCATCAAAAATAATCAGGACACCCTCCCCCTGGTCCAAAATCCCTGCAAGAAACACAAGGGCAACCCAGGTAAAAGATGAGGTTAGATACAAAAGCATTTGTGAAGCAGCCCAATCCCTACTTGACTCACTTTCTCCAGAAAAGAAGAGCAATAGAATTCATCTCCCTATTCCATGTACACATGCTTATCACACATTCTCATCACAGGGAAGAGGGGCCAGGATCCCAGGGTGAACCATCAGGGGAAACAAACAGAACATCTTTGAAAATAAACTTCTTCAACCATCTCATCACCACCACCACCAGCCCCCTTGCCTGTGTGACTGTTACTCACCATGAAATTTCTTGTCAAGAATCATCTGTGATAATTTCCTTTCCACGTCGGCCTAAAATCAAAGCACATGATTAAAGGGACCAGTATCCACTAGTCAGAGATCACCTTGACACAAAAGCTTTGTTGGAAGGGTCTTAGGCCAAATGGACTGAAAACAAAATAGCAACAATGCAACTCCTGCTCTAGCCCACACTGCCCATTCCCCACTGAGAAGCTGGGGAGCTTTCCAAAGAAGCCAATCAGGTGCATGTGCCGCCCTTCCTCACCACCCCTTCCCATTCCTCCCCCCAGATGGCCTTAAGACTCCTTACCTTGGAAAGTTTGATGAGACTAGATATGTGTTCAATCTAAAAGGAAAGGCAAAGAGACACCAACACTGAAAGTTTTACTTTTGCCTCCAATAAGAAAAGGGAGGGAATAGGGGGAGAACTGCTATATTTCTCAAAATTCTAATGTTGTCTCTGTACGACAAGACCCTCTGTGGCCGTGCTTAAGTCTCTTGTGCTCTGCCCATCTGCCTGCCCTTCACTGCTACACACAATAAACAGATTCCTGTCCCACACACCAAATACAAAAAACATGTACCACACATACGGTGACTAAAAGTGAGGAGGAAACTGCTCAGAACACGTACAGGGGCAATCTCACATGCCTCTACCCACAGAATGTCTCTCCTCGATTCTTGTTCATTCTATCAACAGAGGCCCAAACTCCTGGTGGCTTCTTGACCACCAGGCACACCCTTAGAAGTGAGTTCCCATTCTGTACATGTGTGGAAGGGAGGTGTCTACAGTGAGAATGCCTAGTCAGAAATGAAGTCCCCAGAGGGTTCTCACCTGTACTCTGGAAAAAGGCTCAATGACTCGGATCAGATTCTGTTCCAGTAAGTTATCATACAACTTGGCCAAGTGTGTGCTGATGATTGGGTCATCCCGGAGTTCTGCCCGGTAATCTGTCAGAGCCTGCCAAAAGAACCAGTCACAGAGATTGGCACAGAGAATCACCTGAAAGTCATGCTACTTCCTAGCTTCCTAGGTAGTCTGGCGGCCCTTGTAGCTACATGGTTGAATGAAGTTAGGGGACATGTGGGGAGATGCATGATAGCAGAAGAAAAGGAATGTCAAGAACTAAAAGGTAAACTTGGCATGGTAGTGTGCGCCTGGAGTCCAAGAATTCAAGTCCAGCCTGAGCAAAATAGCCTCCATCTCTAAAAATAAATTAATTAATTTTGTAAAATGCTATTTTATGATAGTCTTAAAAGAAAAAAAATACAAAACAGAACTAAAAGGTGGAGTCATCCTAGGCACCATCTTTCTGTCTGCAAGCTTCAGGTCAACAGCTCAAACCATGTAAGCCCCAAAAGCAACTCAGTTCATGAACCAAATTAACTACACAAGCATTTCTCAGAATGTATTCTACAGAACAAATAGGGTCTCCATTAACGGGGAAAAAGATTATTGAAGTTAAACAATAGGAAATGCTGAATTCTACAACTAGCTCTTGGGAGTTCTATGAGGACCATCAGTATAATATGGCTCTGCAATTACTCAGCAAAATTAAATGTTTTAATTATTATTAGCCCTAGTATTTTATTTAGCCCTCGGATTTTCCGAGTATCTAATCACAGAATCCTTCTTCCATGGAACTACTTGGAATAAAAATGTTCCATCAAACATAAACATTGGGATAAAATAATCTAGACCATTTATTCATGTGTGTGATTTAGAGACCATCAGTAATGGTCTCAACATTCCAGCTTCATTTCAGCTGTGCTACAAGGTGTTAAGGGAAGTAGGCAAATCATGCCAAGTAAGAGGCAACAACAGGAATTGACAAGAGCCCTCCAGGAAAATGGTGAATCTTAAGGACAGTCAAAGTCAGATGATCTAGTCTCCATCCACACTAAGTTTTTCTTTCTGAATCTAGGTTTTGCTTTTTGTTTTTTTGAGATGGAGTCTCACTCTGTTGCCCAGGCTGGAGTGCAATGGCATGATCTCAGCTCACTGCAATCTCTGCTTCCTGGGTTCAAGCAATCCTTCTGCCTCAGCCTCCTGAGTAGCTAGGATTACAGGTGTGCGCCATCACGCCTAGCTAATTTTTGTACTTTTAGTAGAGATGGGGTTTCACCATGTTATTCAGGCTGGTCTTGAACTCCTAACCTTGTGATCTACCCGCCTCAGCCTCCCAAAGTGCTGGGATTCCAGGCATGAGCCAACACACCCGGCTGGTTTTGTTTTTATTAAGCTGGTCCTTAGACTAAGAGGAGAGAGGTTCAGAAAAGAATATACAATTCTCGGTTGGTCCGAGTGCAGTGGTGTTTACAACTAATTGATCACAACCAGTTACAGATTTCTTTGTTCCTTCTCCACTCCCACTGCTTCACTTGACCAGC